>MU224797.1:1968122-2009401 GCA_018584345.1 Thuja plicata | reverse complement strand
AAGCGACTAAGGATGGAATATGACTTGAAAAAGTGACTTGACTCATTTTGAGTGGTAAAACCAAGATTTTGAAAATAAGAAAGCCCGGGAAACTGACAAGACCAAGGGATTCAAAAAAAATTTGATACAGTGCTAACAGAACTGAGGGATGAAAATGAAAAGTTGAAACATGAAATAAGAATCCAACAACAACATAATGAAATTATCAAAAAGGTTGAAGAAAGCAATAAAATAATGGATGATTTTCTTGATGGACAATGAAGAGTCAACAACAATACCGGTCTAGGTTTTACCGAGAATGGAGAATCATCAAATCAAGCTGATCCAAAGAATGTTTACACAAATTCAAGACCAAGAAAGCTTACATGCAATCATTGTGGAAAGCAAGGCCATACATCAAATGTATGCGGAGGCAAAATGAAAGGTATTCCTAAATCTACATCTTCATTCATAGGATTCTGTTATAAATGTAACAAGAAAGGACATAAAGCATATGAATGTAAGTCTAAGATGAAACAACCAAAGAAGGAAACCTACATGGACAAATATTGTCCTACATGAAAAATGAATGGGCACACAACTCTTGAATGTTGGAAAAAGAAAAGGCAAGCATGGAAGCCTAAAGGTCAAGAACTCCTTATCAACCGAAGAGAGTCGATAATCAGTATGTATGGGACTACAATACTTGGACAAACTATACAGCATGTGGAAGATATGGTCACATTACTGTAAACTATATGAGATAGTGTACTAGAAAGTTTAGAGGTTGGACTAACCCTAGAATGACATGCTTACACTGTCATAAAGTTGGTCATCTCAAGAAAGACTGCAGAGACCAAATAATAGAGACAAGCACATATCCCAATGGAAACACCATTGAAGATATCTGGAGGGCTAGACACAAAATGTGGATAAAAGGTTCAAGCAATGATGCAAATGGAACAAGCAATGCAAATGGTGACACCCCATCCAATGGATCCGGTGACATCACCACCCCCACCTAAGCAGAACAAGTATGGAACTACATTACCCATGTTATTACTTTACATTAGTTCCATAGTATGTTGATATAATGCCAAATTAGCATAAGAAAGATGCATCATGGTTGTACTTGTTAAAATTTATGATAAAAATGCTTTTGGGCATGTATACCAAAACCCGTTGGTATACACTCAAAGCTAAGAGTGCCTACATTTACCGAGGAGCGTCGATTGAAAGCAAAGTTGTTGAGTACAAACCGAGCCTCATCGATAAACAAGTAAATAAATAAGTTGTCAGTGATACCAAAAACTGTCAATAAAAGCAAAGTGAGTTAGTGACTACTCTGAAACGTCTAAAGTGTCACCGAAGGAAGTAATGTCTTCATCGATGAACTCAGTCTTCATACACTGAGGAGTTGGTAAGCATTTATGGCATGCATTTTAGGGTAATGGCTATAAATAGGGCATCAGAACAACTCATTTGTTCACGACACCCAGAGCAGAGCGACCTAGGCAATTTTTGAGCACAGAGCAAAGGGATCATAGAGCAATCATGACTCGACACCAAACACTCCTAAGCTGTCCAGGGATCTTTGCAAGTAGTAAATAGTAAGTTAAAAAGAATCGACAACTCTATTTTTATGCAATAGGTAGAAGCCCTAAATTCTAAAAATGGCATTTACTTCACGAACCGTGAAATCTAAGAATGCAAAGAAAGATGAGTTCAAGCTCATCAAGAACATGACATGTGAGGAACCCAACTATAAGATCCATCCAGAGGTTACCTCGCAACCTGATGATGCTAGTGCATTTTCAAGCATTCTAGCTAGGGTTTTGCTAGTTGAAGATGTATGATCCTTCATACATTACAAGATAGCAGAAATTGGAACGTTAGAGGTTGAAGAAGCCTACAAAAAGATGTGCAATGACGATGGAACACTCAAGGAAGAACATAAACATGTTGAGGTGAAAGGGCTCACCAATGCCCTAATGTTTTCGAAAGTCTTCAAAACTGATTGGATTCAGTTAATGCTGAGCAGAATGCATAACAACAAGTTATGGTTGGATGAACTGAAGGTAATAACCTGAGATCTCATCCATGTGGTTATCGGTTACCCCATAACCGATAAAGTAAAGGCACTCGAGCATTCACCAAATGTCAAGACCGAGAAAATGACTAGAGCCAAATGGGATGGTAGAGGACTAAAAGTAACAACAATAATCGATGATGAAATCAAGTTCGGTGCATGTGTTTTGGGCTATAAATTCCAAGCAAGAATATTAAACAACATAGCATCAGGTGCAGTGGACACAATGTTCAAAATTGTAAATAAGGGGACATAATTAGACTTATCTGAGCTACCCCTGAGTCAGTTGAAGGACAAATTAAAGACCATCAGGAATGCAAAGTCAAACACTTGTAAGTTTGGCTCACTTATTATGTGTATCTTATTTTATTTTCATGAAACATTCCCGTCAGTTGGAGATGTAAAATGGGACAGCACCAAATTGGTCACCATGCAAATCAGTGAGCACATTGCTACACTAGGTGATAACTTCGAGACAATCATGGATGAATACTTCAATGTATTCAAAGACCGAATGCAAAAGAGGGTGAGAATCCTCGAGCAACTCATTAAACAATATAAGGATGAGATATGCTTCATGGTTGATATTGACAATACATATATCAAAAGGACAGCATGGTTAGAACTATTAGAGTATGAGATCAACATTGATCTTGCTACTGAGGCAATTGATGCCTTGATCAATGAACCACTGGATAAGAAACAACCCAGGTTTGGCACATATGAAGAGGCCAAGACAAGAATTAAATCATGACTTGTTGTTAAGAAGATAGTCAAGAAAAAGGACAAGATGGTAAAGAATCTCAAGAAGATTCTATCAACAACTGAAGAATAAATTGAGCAAGATGAAGAAGTTGAACAAGAGGAGGAAATTGAAGAACAGTTATCTGTCGCTAAAGATGAAGTAAAGGATGAATCCGAGGAAACATAGTCAAATTCACCACCTCCTCCACCATCTAAGAAACCAAGGACAATAACTGCTTCTCAGACAAGAAGCCAAACATCAAAAGAATCTACTCCTTCACCTCTAAAGAAAGGAAAGGTCAGGACTTATAAGAGGAAAGCTCCCACACCAAAGAGAGGTCAAAACAAGAAAGGAAGAAAATTCACTAGGACCCGAGAGGATATAGAGGACACCGAGCAGGATGAATCTATTAAAGCTGAAAGTGTCAAGGTAAAATAAACTGAAACTATTGATGACATTTGTGTTTATATTGCAAATTCTGGATCTATTACAGATCCAAGCATTAGAAAATGGCTGAAACTAAATCAAGATGATCAAAATAAGATTGAGGACACCATCGTTGCTAAAATGTACAACTTTAAATATGTACCAATACAATTTGAAGGTAAATATGTTCCAAGAGAACTAACTATTGGACAAACTTTACTCCAGGTGGACATTTTCTTTGAAGAATGAGAAATAAATTAGAGAGAGTACGTGTTTCTCTCATGCCACCTGAATCAAAGAAGGTTGAAATTGATGAGATAATGGAGAAGTACAAAAAGGAGTTCTCACTGAAGTTGAGAGCATACAAACTCCTTGAAGGAAAGCTTATAGAGCTTGAAAAGGAAAGTCACAAGAAATGGTGCAAGATCATGAACAGACCTATTGAGGAGGACAACCCAGACAAAGACCTTCAACAACAAGATGTTGACAAGGCAACTCATGATGACACTTCCATTGAGTTAGATAAAGAAGAAGATGATAACATAGGCAACAAAACTATAGATGTTGTAGATGAAACATGGGATGAAACTACTAATGAAAATATTGTGGACACTAATGTTATAGACATTACCGATAACCCAACAGAGGAAGTGAATAAGGATGAAGATGTCACTGCTAAAAAGGAAAAAACCGATGAGCAGGACACAATAGTTGATAGTACACAGGTGAATATTCCAGGAAACATGCATATATTGGTACAAGCTATCAATATCATGCAAGAATAAAGAAAATCACCTGAGAAAGATACTCCAAAAGATGCAGGAGAAGAAGCAAACAAGGATAATACTGATGGTCAGCAAGACATCAGAGATACTCAAGATGTAATTGACACTAATAAGGTTACAAGAGGAGATAAGGAAAAGGATACTAATACTCAAGACAAGAACGCAGAAACCAAGATCGATGAAGCAAAGGACACCAATGAAGGAGACAAAACAAAAGATGGTACTCCTAAGGAAACTGACAAGAGTGCTACTGATGATGTAAAGGTGAATGTGGAGATGTCTGTAGACACCCAATGAGCTAAAATCGATGCTAAACAAAAAAAAGGAGAACAGAAGGTCACTTCATTAAGCACAACAGAAAAGGCCAAGAAATTGGCAATGGTGTTACATTCTACTGAGTCACAGTAGAAGAAGAAGAAGAAGAAGAAGAAGAAGATAAAGAAGAACAAGTTAGAGGTTACATTGGATGAAATCATTGAAATACCGAAGTGTGACCCCTCTACACTTGACATTGAAGCATTACAAGAATATGGAGAGATATGCCAGAGGAAGGCATTGCAAGAAAAGATGAAGAAACAACACAGGGACTCCATGGTACTAGAGACAACACGGGACATACTACATCAAATAGTACCTGATGTTGATATTGATCAAAGAAAACTAATACTTGATCAATTGGCTACCCTCACCGACGCAATCACAAATCAGGACATTGATGCTGAGAAGGCAATAGAGGAGAGAGCCAAGATGAAGTACCAGCAGAAGCTAATAGAGAACATCAGCCAAGAAGTGACAGTAAATAAGGTAAAGCTATCAAAATTCATATCTGAATTGGATCCAATCATATATGAAGCTATAGCCTTAACTCAAACATTGAGCATAATTGACAAGTTCACTAAGGCGAATAGTGACAACATTGCAAAGCTAGATATCGATCTAGGAACTAATGCAAAAAGCCTAACCACCGATGGAGACAATGCAGTCAAACTACATTATGAGAAGATAATAGAGATTAAACGATTAAGACAAGAGCTATGGGAGGCAGAGACACATTTTAGAGAATAAGTAACTGATCTCCAAGCTCAAATTCTACCAAATCTTACACTGCTCCAACAGCACATCAGTTCTACAAGGCAACTAATTGTAACTCTTGAGATGTCTGTGGCAGACAACATCTATGATATGCATTCAAAGATCATAATTGAGCACATGGCTCTAGAGAACCTCAAAGAGAGATGGGAGAAGATGATGGAAGACATGAAGTCTTCACATTCCCATATTTTTATAAGCTCTGAAGCTAAAGACCTTTACCCTTAATATCAAAAAAGGGGGAAAATGAAGAAGTACAAAATACAAAAAGGGAAAATGATGATATGTACATTCATTCATTCAGATGGGAAAATGGTAAATATGATATGTATATGGTATAGTTATATGGATAAAATGATATGTATAAGGAAAGACATCATATGTACAGATATACTGACATATACATAAGGGGAGTCATTAAATGGCTAAGGATTATATATGTTGTATATACTTAACACTTTGTTAGTATTTTGTACATATCAATTTTTGATACTAATGTCAAAGGGGGAGATTGATGACATTAATTTTCCATTAGTATGCAAACTACACTTTCGGTAAGCATACACCAAAAGATAGGACATGAGCAAACCTAAGATTAGATACTAAGAGATCACTGAAGATGACTAAGTGCAAAGAGAACCGATGACACAAGTTAGTGTGTAAACCAAAAACACATGACAGAAAGATAAAGTGGAACCCGACAGAGGAACCCGATATGAAATTTACAGTGTAGACCGACAAGACAGATATAGTGCAACCGACAAAACAAAATTGAAGGACAGTCAAGCATGAGTGACAGACAGAACCAAAAGTCAGTTGTAGCCCGCAAAAAGTGGATTTGACCTCCACGTTAGATAAAGCATGTGTATTCTATTTATAGGATATTTAATTGTTTTAAATATATTTCTTTAGGGACAAGATACGTGAATGTAAGTGCTTTAATCAGTCTAACTGATTTAAAACACATAGACTAGGAGATCTAGGTATAAGTTGTAAACCTGATCTTAGAGTTAACATTGTTTTTATCATAAATCGATGAAGTCAATCCATCTATAAATAGATGATGCAATAATTCTTAATTATGGATGAATAGATGATGTGAAGAGAGAGGAGAACATGAATGAATCAGATGAGAACATCTATGGATCAGATTGAGAGTTTCAAGAACAGGGACAACAAAAGATGAATTTGGTTATCAAGAACCAAGAACAGAGCATACCGAGAATCAAAGGTATTATTCAATCACAGTTAAGGTGATAATCTTTTTATGTGAACTACATAGGATCTGTATCAGCAATAGGAGATTGCATTTACCATGTCAATTTGTAATTTTCTATCATTCTAACAAGTGGAGAAAAGTGTAAAAATCCTTTCAAGGAAGGTGGATTTAACCATCCAACATCAAATCTCTTAACCGAGTGCACACTCAACAATGTTTCTAAAGATCTTAACAAAGTAGACTTTAATAGGTCTCCACCGATACTCCTAATAGGGTAGATCATAAGAAGTGATCAAATTGTAAGCCTCAACTGACCCCTTCCAATCTGTAGATAGTGAAGATTTTGTGGGTGTTATCCCCGCCATAATTTTTACTTCCTCATAGAACTTTTCTGCTATATCATATCTTGTGTTATGTGTCAAATTTACTTTCATGAATGTTTCTATGAATGTTCACATGTATGTTAATATTATGAATTGATACAACTCACTGCAAGATAGTATAAATCAGATTGAATGGATATACAATTGATTACAAAGGTAAATTGATAAAAGGGATATAAAAGTTTTGGAGGTACTGATTCACCCCTCCCCTCTCAGTACATACTTCCCATTAATCCCAACAGAACTTATGTATATTGGTTTCTTTGAGTGGTTTCTTCATATGTTATCCCTCAATAAAGAATAAGTTTGAAAGGTCTAGGTGTCAAGATTTAGCAGTCAAGTTTTAGTTTGTACATTACTATAAAATTATGAGCATTGTCAGGAATTCTGACGTACCTATACAAGACACTACGTGTCATTAGTGATGACTGTTTAAAAAATGGTGGACAACAAGAATCTATAGAAATAGGAAAAAGGGTCATCATCTCCTCTACCAAACTATCGACGGGTAATCTATTCTCTCAATAGTAGTCACTGTCTATTCCACTAGTTGCAACCTCTAGATTCAAAAATAGGTCAGGGCTTTCCCAATAAAAAATGCCTATGACATAATTATATATTAAAAAATATTATTAAATTATTAGAAAAGTTAATAGTAAAAATGATTAAGAATTAAAATATGATAGTATATAATGTATTAATAAATTATAAATAAAAATTATATAACATAAATATTATATTATTTAAATGTTAGTGTAAGGAAATACTAACATACTTATATTTAAAAAAAAACTATATAAAAATACATCAAGCTAAAGGATCAAATTAATGTGATTTACAAATTCTTTATACATTTTCAATTGTTAGTTATCAAAATTATAAGTACGGACCAAAATGATCAACCATTATCAATAGAGGATTGAACTCCAATGACATACATATCAATAAAAAAATGGTTTAGCTTGATTTTCTCAAGAAATTTTAGAGGAAGAGAATTTAAAAATATATATTGATAAAGGCTCAAATTAATGTGATTTACAAATTCTTTATACACTTTCAATTGTTAGTAAAATTATAAGTACATACTAAAATGATTAACTATTATCAATAGAGGATTGAACTCCAATGACATAGATATCATTAAAAAAATGGTTTAGCTTGATTTTCTCAAGAAATTTTAGAGGAAGAGAATTTAAAAATATATATTGTCAAAACAAATCTCAAAAATCAAATGATAACATAAATATTCAATTGCTATTAATAATGGATCAAACTACAGTGACATAGGAAAAGGGTATACTATCAAAAAAAATGTCCGCCTTGATTTTCTCAAGAAATCTTATAGGAAGCTTATTTAATGGATCAGACTATAATGACATACAACTTGTATATACCATAAAAAAAAAGTTCACCTTGATTTTCTGAAGAAAACTTATAGGAAGCTTATGTAATAGATCAAACTACAATGACGTACAAATTGGATATACCATCAAAAAAATGTTCACCTTGATTTTCTCAAGAAATCACGTAGGAAGCTTATTTAAGAGAACTAAAGATATTATATTGTGAGAACAAAATCTCAAAAATCAAATGATAACGTAAATATCTATTGTTTTTTATTAGAAAGTAAAGTATATCATTTCAACAAATTTAAAGACGTTACTAGGAAATGAAGTCCAAAATTATTAACTACTATCAATAAAGGATCAAACTACTATGACATACAAATTTGATATACTATCACAAAAAATAAACAATTGTTTAGCCTGTTTTTCTCAAGAAACCTTATAGACAAATTCTTTCAAATAATTTAAAGATATTATATTGTTAAAATAAACGATCAAAAATCAAATAATAACATAGATATCCATAGTTTTCAATTTTTCTTGTTTGTGATTAAAAAGTAAAGTATATCATTTCAACAAACTTAAAGATGTTACCTTACTAGAAAAGAAGTTGACAACTCGAAGGATCATTTAACTTAAATATTAACTATTATGTTCTAATTTTGTTAATATTTTCAAGGAACATGAACATATATAGCTTTTGTCATATAATGTCTAAAGTAAACATAACTTATTCTTGAAATTTGGATCATATTTTACTTAAGGAGCCTTAAAATTCAAAATAGTCATATTACTAGAAATCATACCTTGGTGTGAAATGAGTATGTCGAAGAGGTGTGGAAATAAAATTTGATCCATTTTTTGCATAAATTTGTGTAGTACATGAGGTCAATTGATAGGTCATGTAGAATATGATGTTTGCATAGGAAAGGTCTCAATGGAGAATTAATAGCTTCAAATAAAATATGCTTCCACTTACATGGATCCAATCATAACTAAAACAAAACCTCTAAATCATGAAAATACTTCATTTCTATTACCAACATTCTAAGGTTGTGTGTGTGTGTGTGTGTGTGTGTGAGAGAGAGAGAGAGAGAGAGAGAGAGAGAGAGAGAGAGAGAGAGAGAGAGAGAGAGAGAGAGAGAGAGAGAGAGAGAGAGAGAGAGAGAGGGTNAGAGAGAGAGAGAGAGAGAGAGAGAGAGAGAGAGAGAGAGAGAGAGAGAGAGAGAGAGAGAGAGATGGTTTTTGTTATCAATGAGATCTGCAACAATGTTGAGCCCAGGTTCAACGATCTATTTGAACATGGGGACACTTCTTGGTTGTGGGTAGCCAAAAATAGAAGTGAACCTCTAGAGTAAGCTAGAATAATATCCACCCATCTACTACCATTTATGTTTATGATGTCAAACCCTTTTTAGAACACTTCATGTACTGTTAGATCTTTGGTTATATCTGATGATATTTTGATGTTATATTATAATATTTATTGATGATGCAGAATTTTGATACTGAGATTATTTGATGTATATCATGTTAGTTAGATAATGATGATTATTTGCATATGCTGATTTTATTTATATTTATGGTTTTTACTAACCCCATACTTGCACGTGTATGGTTGGTGTGTATATTTAATATTTATGTTTGACGTGCCTAAAGTGGTGAGGGACGAAGTCATAGTCACTTTCTTGCGAGATCTACATGATGTACTAATCTCTACCATTGTTACATACATACATACATACATACATACATACATACATACATATATATATATATATATATATATATATATATATATATATATATATATATATATATATTTGATCGGTAAAGTTTCAAATATTTGTATTAATATAAAATTGGATTATAATAGATTTTGTAAAGTTGTTGTAAAGATCTCCACAATTCAAAAAGCTCACAAAAAAAATCTAAAGGATCCTAAGCCAGCATTAACACTTCTACCCGTAGAGATTCAAGCCCATACCCAAAATGCACAGTGTGCTTACATTCGAGAAACCAGATCATCTTCCTGGTTAAGAAAAAAAGGCAAAAAAGAAAACCCCCACCCTACTGAAATCATCCCTTTGCTTCCTCCTGTGAGAAATTCAGGATTTCCATCACCCCTGTCGAAGCGGCACTGGAGGCAACCACCTTCTTCTATAGTTGATGATGGGGCATTGCCCTGCCCGTGTCATCCACTAGAGCAGTGAATTTTACTATTGTAGTCTTCTGGAATTTTCATCCTGTAACACTGCTCTGCACTCTTCACTCCTCCACTTTATTCAGGTATTCCAACACCATCACCCAGCCACGCCAAACTTCAAGAAGTCTCACGGCCCTTAGTTGTGATGAGCTCCACACCACCAGGGGTTAGACCGCACCTGGACCACCACCTATCAGGCACATTGGGGTGTGCATCATTTGCAGTCTCACTCTGAGTTTTTCTCGGTCTACAATCCCTTTGAGCCCGACAAACCATTTGGGCTCCAAACATTTCCTTTCCACCTATAGGATTTCAATCTTTGTGTTGCCCACCATGAGTCCCAAAGTGATGCAGTCCAACCTCGGAGGATCCAATAAAGGATTGTCCAAACTTGCAACCTACAACAAGAACACACAGCGGAAACAACACAGCACAAGATATATCGATATCAACTTCTATTTTCTCAGAATTCCAATTACATGCAACATGTCGAGTTGTAAGGCCTTCCCGATTAGGGCCAATTACATCAATAGACTCAACAAGATCTCATAGGATCCAACATTATCCATCTACCGTATAGATAAGTGGAAGAAACCAGATCTAAACTTGTGCTCACAAGCCACCAAGCAATCTGTAATCTCTGTCTACCCACTTACAACTATCTACAACAAATTACAATCTTTCAGCTTATTATCTTACTCTTCTATCCTCTATCTATCTTTCCAAGCCTCTGTCATGTCTGCCGTGTCTCTAAACATCAACCTAGACTCTCTTTTATACACACTTTCCACAAGTCGGCTTGTAAACAATAATTAAATGACCCATTCGGCCATACACTCTATAATGAACATATATTAAATGCACCAGTCGGCTACAATTAATAAAAAATACAAAGGAGAACACATCAACCTAGATTTAGGTCCACACAAATCCCAATGAGAGACTCCACATTAATTACGCCATGGGAATTAAATGTAGAAGTCAGCCAGATCAGGATAAACAACTCAAGAAGAGCATCACCGAGCAACAACAAACACTTGGTAAAGGTATACCCAAGAAACAAAAACCAACTCGGGGAAAGCATACCCAAGCAACAAAAATTAACTCGGGGAAAGCATACCTGAGCGATAAAAACCAACTTGGGGAAAGCATACCCGAGCAACAGAAACCAACTGAGCACTTCACTAAGCAATCTCCAAACAAGCAAACATATTTTTGGTCGAGAAGGATTTCCAACCACCCCTGGATACTCCTACATCAAATACCCTAGGTGCGAAAAGATGTTCTCAAAAGTTGGATGAACATTTGTTGGGATTCAACACATAGATCCCAAACTGGGTTCTTGATATACAAGTCTTCTAAGTCCTCAACTGACACACTCTTCCCTCGATCCTTCTTCTGCTTCCTTTTACCACTAGTACTTGCTGATTTATCTTCATATCTCTACACACTCATGTCTACACCATCCATTGCAACCATTTCAGATCTATTGTGAATGCTCAAGTTCCTCTTACCAAGATTTGCATCCTTCAAAGGAATCAAAATAGACTTATGTCCATTCTTCAATATAGTAAAGGAATTTCTTTTATAGTCATAAATAGCCTCTCTATTATACTGCCAAGGTATACCAAGTAAAATATGACAAGAAATCATCTCCACAATCTCACATAATACTTCATCTCTATAAGTACCAATGTAAAAACTCACCATGCACTGCTCCTTCACTTCTACTACATGACCAGCTTGTAACCAACTTATCCTATAAGGACAAGGATGCCTCAACCTTTTCAAACCAAGTTTCTAAACCATCTATTCAGATAATATATTGTCGATACTTCCTCCATCAACAATCACCTTAAAATGTTTACCACTAGATTTACACATAGTCCTAAACAAATTCTTCCTCTGACAAGAATGAGCTTGCTTCGAGGGCAAAAAAGTTCTCCTAAGCAAAAGATTCATACCCTCCACCTCAGGTTCATTCTCAGCAACCTCATTCACCATAGCATTTTGGTGACTACCGACCTTCCTATCTGCATGGGGACATTCAAATGACTGATGTCCTTCTTCTCCATAGTTTTAACAATGAAGTAAGGAGAGGCAAGGAGATGGGGCCAAAGGCACTCCCAACTACCAAACCACCTTGCAAAACTAATGCATAAGCCAAGAAATTAAGTGAGAGAAGAAACAATAAAGATACTTTATATTAACTTGATCAAAATCATTACATATCGGGGCCTTCCTAGTTTCGACCATATATTCAATGAATTATAATAAGATCTTCATACAACGGAGATCACAGACCTTCGATCTCAATATTTGAACATTTGCTTTATTGCTCTAAGAAAATGATACCTAAACTAAGAACATATAAAAGAATATATACAAGAGTCCACCAAAGAGGTCGGTGCTCAAATCCATAAGCGAGACCCAGATTTAGGTCCAAACGGATCCTAATGAGAGACCCCAAATCAATTTAGCCAAGAAAATTAAATGAAGAAGTTAGCCAAAGATCCAACTCCCAAAATAATCATCTCAGACAGGAGATCGCCAAAAATAATTAACCATCAGTAAGAGCACAACCGAGTGATAGAAGACCAACCTAAGTGACAGAGACAAGCATGACCGAGCAGCAGGGAACAAAACTCGAGCATTAAAAGAGAAACCCGAGCACCAGAAAATAATAGGCATGCCCAAGAAACAAGACCCAAGTAGCAAAACTAAGCATTACCGAGCGACATGAACAAGTATGCCCGAGCAATAGAACCTGAGCAACAGAGCTCGAGTAATAGAGTATTTCCCAAGTAGCTTCTAAACAAAAAACAAACATCTTTTTGGTTGAGCAGGATTGCCAATGACCCAAGATGCTCCTGCATCAAACACCTGGGGTTACAATAAATGATTCCTTGAATCATGTGTTAGGTCCAACCTGAAATAAATCTAACTTAGATTGAGAAATCTAAGATGATTCCTCAATTGTTCTGTTCTTCCACTTTATCAGATATTCCATGTATTCCTTTTCTCTTGTGCTTCTGCCAACTCTTTGTTTCAAAATCCTTTCAACTTCCTCTATCTGCTTCTTAGGATAATCACTTGATACTGTCACTTCTTCCTCAGGTTCATGATATTCATACAAGTCTAAAATATTGAATATAGGTGATATATCCATGTCGTCAGGTAATTCAACTTCATAAGCATTTCCGCTATCAAATATTCTCAATATTTTGCAAGGACCAAATTTCTTCATCTTCAGTTTACCATATGTTCCAATAGGAAATCTATCTTTCTTCAAATGAACCATTATAGTATCACCAACTTCAAATGTTTTATGTCTTCTTAATCTATCTATGTCATCTTTGTATTTTTTATTACTTTTCTCCAGCTTCTGTTTTACATATTCATGCAGTGTCTTCAGGAATTTTGTAAATTCCTCTACTTCAGCACTTCTTTTCTCTTCTCCAAAAATATCTCTCAAATCTGATATACCTCTCGGTTGTGTGACATGAACAATCTCAAAAGGTGTCTTTTTAGTACTTCTATTTACTGAATTGTTGTATGCAAACTCTACTTGTGCCAACATCAAATCCCAATTACTTGGTGTGTCTCCAACTAAGCATCTCAACAAATTACCCAAACTTTGGTTTACAACCTTTGTTTGTCCATCAGTCTGTGGATGAAATATAGAACTAAAATTTAACTCAGTATCTAAATTCTTCCAAAGTGTTCTCCAAAAATAGCTAACAAAATTACTGTCTCAGTCCGAGATGATACTCCTCGGTAATCCATGCAATTTGACAATTTACTTAAATAAAAGATCTGTTATATGCACTGCATCTAATGTTTTCTTACATGGTATGAAATGTGTCATCTTATAAAATCTATCCACAACAACAAATATAGAATCATTACCTCTTGATGTCCTAGGTAAGCCAAGAACAAAATCCATGCTGATATCACTCCAAGGTTTCTCAGGAACAGTAATAGGTGTATACAATCTAGTATTCTAACTTACTCTCTTTGCAACTTGACAAAACTCACAACTTCTTACAAAATTTTGAACATCCTTATACAACTAAGGCCAAAAATACCTCTCCTTCAGTAAACTCAATATTTTATCAATACCAAAGTGTCCAGCCAATCCACTACTATGTTTCTCCTTAATCAAATTATTTCCTATTGAACCTCTCGGTATACACAAATGAATACCTTTGAACAACATATCTTCCTGAATGAAATAATATTCATACTTACTTGATTAATTTGAATTAGGTGCTCTGCACACTCTCCACTGGTTTGAAAAATCAGGATCACTTTCATACAAATTTTTCATGTCATCAAAACCAAGAACTTTAATTCTCATTTCAATCAACAAAGATCTTCTTCTACTTAATGCATCAACAACTCTATTAGAAACTCCACTCTTATATTTAATCACAAATGTAAATCTCTGCAAATACTCTACCCATTTCATATGTCTCTGATTCAACTTATTTTGACTACCCAAATATTGTAAAGCCTTATGATCAGTATACAACACAAATTCATTTGGCATCAAATAATGTCTCCACTTCTTCATAGCTTGCACAATAGCATAGAAATCCTGATCCTTTTTGCATCATTCAAATTTTCACTAAAGAAAGCAATAGGTTTACCTTCTTTAGTTAGCACAACTCCAATTGCACTTCCACTTACATCACAGTCAACTTGAAATACCTTATTGAAATCAGGTAAGGCTAACATAGGTAATTCAAAAACCTTCAACTTCAAAGCTTCAAAACTCTTATCAGCTCGATGTGTCCATTTGAATTATATTTTGTCTCCTCTCATTGTCTCAGTCATAGCATTACAAATAGAACTAAAATTTTTGATAAATTTCCTGTAAAAACTTGCCAATCCATGAAATAATCTTACCTCAGTGACATTTTTAGGTGTAGGCCAACTCAATATAGCCTCAACCTTCTCAAGATCCATCTTCAAACCATCATCTGAAATCACAAAACCCAAATACAAAAGTTCTTCTTTCATAAAGGAACACTTCTTCAGATTTATCAGCGACTTTTATTCTTTCAATCTCTACAACACTTTCCTTATATGCATCAAATTCTCTTCTCTAGTCTTAATGAATATCAGAATATCACCCAAATATACAATTACACACTTATTCAAGAATTTCTTTTGAACTTCATTCATTAACCTCATAAATGTACTCAGTGCATTAGTTAAACCAAAAGGCATAACCAACCACTCATACAAACCTTCCTTTTTCTTGAAAGTAGTCTTCCATTCATCTCCTTCTCTAATTATGATATGATGATATCCACTTTTCAAATCAATTTTGGTAAAACATCTTGCTCCACTCAAACAATCCATTATGTCATCCATTCTTGGTATAGGAATCCTATACTTTACTGTGATCTTATTGATTGCTCTAGAATTAGTGCACATTCTCCATTATTGATTCTTCTTAGGTGCCAATACAATAGGTACTACACATGGACTCAAACTTTCTTGGATCAAACCTTTGTTCAACAATTCATGAACTTGTCGGTTCAACTCTTCATTTTTGGTAGGTGTTAACCGATGTGGTACTTTGTTTGACAAACTAGCTCTAGGAATTAGATCCATACAATGACTGATACCTCTCATTGGTGGAAAACCATCAAGTACATTATATTAAATTAGCTCCTTGTGCTCAGTGAGTAACTTTCCAGCTTTTTTAGGAATGTCATCTTCTATATTCTTACTCACTTTGTTAGCAATCAAAGCATAAAAAATATCATTTCTTTTCAAATCTTTAAAAAACTGTCTACCTTCCATCAGAAAAACTTTCACAGATGTACATATCTCACCAACAGATTCTTCAATCAAAGATAACAAAACTTGCTTCTTACTGTCAACCCAAATAGAGTATCTATTCAATCTTCCATCATGTATAGCATGTTTATCATATTGCCAAGGTCTACCCAACAAAATATGACAATAACCCATAGGCATAATATCACACAACACCTTATCATAGTACTTTCCAATTTTCAGATTCACAAAACATTGTTCACTCACCATTAACATATGATCATCCTTGATCCATGAGATCTAATAGGGTTTCAAACGTTTCATCCTCTCTAACTGCAAATTTGCAACCATTTCCTCATATGCCAGATTCTCCGAGCTTCCACTGTCAACAATCACTTTCCAACCCTTATCTACAACTCTAAATCTAGTCTTGAACAAAAATTTTCTGATCGAATCTTTCTTATCCTTTTCACTTCATAGTATCCTTCAAACCATGAAATTTCCTTCCTTCTCAGCTTCATTTGGTGACTCCTCTTGCACCAATGCATTTCTTCTACTACTACCTTTATTGCTTGCATGTGTACACTCAAAGGATTTATGTCCTTCTTCACCACAATTGTAACAAGTAACTTGGAATCCTTTTAAGCTATAACTACCTATGGAGTAATTAAATCTTCCTTGATATTAACTTACACATTTTCATTCAGTCTTTCCTTTGTCTTGAGATGTGTATTAATTTGAATTGTCTGGTTCATATCTATTTTTCTCACCATTGGATCTACCTCTTCCTCTAGGGAATCTACCACCTCTACCTCTTTGTCTTTATTCATATCTTTTGTTCAACTTTTCCTCAGCTTTTAGGGCAAATTGGTATGCCTTCTCAATGCTTTCCATCTTGAACAAACTGATTTCATCCTGTATAGAACTTCTCAAGACATTTAGGTATCTTGCTACTCTTTCCACTTCATCTTCAACATTTCCAGATCTAATGTCCAATTTGTAGAATTCCTCAGTGTAGTCTTTTATTGATTTGTCTTTCTGCTTCATACTTTGCATTTGCTGGATTAGGTTAATCTTATAATCACAAGGTAGAAACTTGCCTTTCAATTTGTTTACCATCTTGTCCCATACCTTGATTTTGTCTTTACCCTTCTTCTTCCAATCCAATTGCAGATGTTCCCACCATAGGGATGCATGACCTTTCAATTTTGTGCTTGCAATCTTCACCTTATTATCCTCTGCCACATTCTCATATTCAAAATACTTTTCCATCTCTGTTATCCAGTCTATCAATTCATCAGAATCCAATTTCCCACTATACTCAAGAGGATTAAATTGAGGTGTGGATTTCAAACTTGTCAAAGCTCTCAGGAATTTCTCTTCTTCCTGATTCATCACAGGTGTAGGTGCAGCTTCACCTTGAACCTCTTCAATTTCATCATCACTACAATCCTCAAGATGTCTTCCTCTGCGTTGGGCAATCTCAACAACTTCCAATCTAGCAGCCATTTGTCTAAGCATATCATCTAGACCTGGATTTGTGTTTCCTCTCCCACGAACCATATTGAATCCCTTTGCAATTATAGGTCAGATTGCAATATGCCACCCCACAAAAATACCAACTAGGGTTAGGGTTTCAAGAAGGAACTTAGATCTCACCATGCTCTGATACCACTTGTAGCAAGGAGAGGCAAGGAGATGGGGCCAAAGGCACTCCCAACTACCAAAACACCTTGCAGAACCAATGCAGAAGCCAAGAAACACAGTGAGAGAAGAAACAACAGAGATCTTTTATATTAACTTGATCAAAATCATTACATGTTGGGCTATAAGGCCTTCCTAGTTTTGGCCATATATTCAATGAATTACAATAATATCTTCATACAACGGAGATCAAAGACCTTCGATCTCAATATCTAAACAATTGCTTTCTTGCTCTAAGAAAATGATACCTAAACTAAGAACATATAAAAGAATATATACAAGAGTACACCAAAGAGGTTGGCACTCAAATCCATAAGAGAGACCTAGATTTAGGTTCACACAGATCCCAATGAGAGACCCCAAATCAATTCAGCCAAGGAAATTAAATGAATAAATCAGCTAAAGACCCAACTCCCCCAAAATAAGCATCTCGGGCAGGAGATCATTGAAAATCAGTAACCGTCAGTAAGAGCATAACCGAGAAATAGAAGACCAACCTGAGCGACATAGATGAGCATGACCAAGCAATAGGGAATAAAACCTGAGCGTCAGAAGAGAAAGTTGAGAAACATTAAATAAATAGGCATGCCCAAGCAAAAAGACCTGAGCAATAGAATTAAGCATTACTGAGCAACAGGGACAAGTATGCCCGAGCAACAGAACCTGAGGTACTGACATTTTTACTGAGCAACAGAGCTTGAGTAATAGAGTATTTCCCGAGTAGCTTCTAAACAAAAACAAACATTTTTTTGGTTGAGAAGGATTGTCAATGACACAAGATGCTCCTACATCAAAAAAGTATCTCTAAATACACCTCTACCTGTCTTTCTCCTTGGTTCAACAAGTTTTGGTTCATCTTCAACTCTCAGTTTATCTTTTACCAACTGCTCTTGCTTCTCTTTCCCTTGGGAATTAACATAATGTCTTCTCTTCAACTTATCTTTTGCCTTTAGTGCATACTGATAAGCATCCTCTATCGAGTCAATCTTCAACATACCAATCTCATCTTGGATATTGAATTTCAAACCATTAACATACCTCGCCACCTTTTCCTTAGAAATTTCTATATGTCCAGACCAGATAGTTAACTTGTAGAACTCCTTGGTATAATCTTCCACAGTCATCTCCTTCTATTTCAGATTCTGCATTTCTTAAATAACTCAAGTTCATAGTCAGCAGGAATGAACTTAGCCTTCAACTTTTCCACCATTAACCTCCACTGATTGATCTTCATCTCACCTTCTTCTTCTTGGTCCCTCTGCAACCCTTTCCACCATAAAGAAGCATGCCCCTTCAACTTAGTATGTGCCAGCCTCACTCTAAGCAGATCTTCAATGTCTTCCAACTCAAAGTAGTCTTCTAACTCACCGATCCAATCAATCATATCCTCGGGTCTCAATGTACCTAAAAATTTGGAAACCTCCATTATGTATTTTGTACTTAACTGAGCTCCAGATCTCTACAATCGATCATATCTATCTCCTCCAGATCTCTCTATCCGGTTGGCTCTATCATCTCCACTAGATCCAACAACTTCAAAATCTTTAGCAGATTATTCATAACCATCATCTGTTCTCGGACCTATATGCAATCCAATATTTCTAATACCTTCTATGATTTCATTCTTCACCGCCACCATCTCAGATCTGAATCTTTCTGTTATCCTTGCTTCCACCTCCTTAGAAAGATCTGAAATCCCCCTAGGTTCCAATCTTCTCAGAGGCATCTCTCCAGACCTTTGAAAACCCTAAGCTCCGCAAGAAATGAAATAGCAGATCTGATACCACTTGATGCAATCCAAGCTTGGAGGATCCAATAAAGGATTATCCAAACTTGCAGCCAACAACAAGAACACATAGCGGAAACAACACAATACAAGATATATCAATATCAAATTCTATTTTCTCAGAATTCCAATTACATGCAACATGTTAAGCTATAAGGCCTTCCCGGTTAGGGCCAATTACATCAATAGATTCAACAAGATCTCGCATGATCCAACATTATCCATCTACCCTATAGCTAAGTGGAAGAAACTAGATCTGAACTAGTGCTCGCAAGCCACCAAGCAATCTACAATCTTTGTCTACCCACTTACAACTATCTGCAGCAAATTACAAACTTTCATCTTATTAGTTTACTCTTCTATCCTCTATCTATCTTTCCATGCCTCTGTCATGTCTGTCATGTCTCTAAACATCAACCTAGACTCTCTTTTATACACACTTTCCATAAGTCAGCTTGTAAATAATAATTAAATGACCCAGTCGACCATACACTCTACAATGAACCGATATTAAATGCACCAGTCGGCTGCAATTAATAACAAAATACAAAGGAGAACACATCAACCCAGATTCAGGTCCATATAGATCCCAATGAGAGACTCCACATTAATTACACCACAAGAATTAAATGTATAAGTCAGCCAGATCAAGATAAAAAACTCGGGAAGAGCATCACCGAAAAATAATAAACACTCGGTAAAGGCACACCTGAGAAACAGAAACCAACTCAGGGAAAGCATACCTGAGCAGCAGAAACCAAGTCAGGGAAAGCATACCCGAGCAACAGAAACCAACTCGAGGAAAGCCTACCTGAGCAACAAAAACCATTCAAGCACTTACCGGGCAATCTCCAAACAAGCAAACATATTTTTGATTGAGCAGGACTGCCAACTACCCCAGGATTCTCCTACATCACAAAGCCAAAAAGAGGGAGGATATGTCTAGATTGGTGTGAGGCCTTGCGTCAAAATTCAGGAATTCTTCCCCAAAGATGGTGGAAATCACCTCTAGGAACTTAGGATATTCAAAGCAGAGCACATTTCCAAGCTATTGGGATGTGATTTCATCCCTGAAAATAGGGAGTTGATTTAGGGAGTCTAGCAAAAAATTTGCCTCCATTGCGATACCTTCGCCGCCATCAAACTATAAAGAAAATACTACATTCACAGCCCACCTCCACAGCTTCATCTTTCTCCTCTTGGATTGCATTATGCAAATTCATTACAAAAGGCTCATGAACACCAAGCTTTAAAGGACAAATGTGACTCCTCAAATTTTGCCCCGCAGTTGGCCTACCGTGAGAAATGATCACCGTACTTTATGTCATTATGGAGACATTAGTTGGGATCCATTGGCCTTGCACGGAAGGGAATTTATTGTACTAGATTTTCATTGTGGTGTGTTGCCGTATTTACCACTCCAAACATGGCCTCATGCAAAACCAAAACTTGCCACCTGCCACCTTAGGCTGCCTTTATTCACGTGTGTTGCCACAGACAAATGGGCTTCTTCCCAAAAAGTGCAGGTTTAAAGTACAAAAAGATCTACATGAAATCTCTATTCGCACCTCCACTTTCATAAATGTTGTAGTTTTAATTATTCATAGGTGTGGCCTCTATTTGTACCATCTCATCCCATCCAAACTTGCTAAAATCCTCCAAAAGTTTTGTTTTGTTGTTGGTTGGTCTCCTCACTGCAATGTTGGATAGTAAGTCTGCCACTTCATTGGCTTTGCGGTGTACATGGACAATCTGTACCTCTGAGATTTTGCTGAGTATGTCTCTTATGCATCTGATATATAGGTTCAGATACCACGCGTCTAGTTCTCCTTTCTTGATCCCATTGATTACTAGCAACGAATCCCCTTCCAAGACTAGTTTCTGAATGCTTAGGTTCTTCGCCATCCAGACTGCTTTGAGTGCCACTTGACATTCTATTGTGTTGTTGGTGTCATCCATCAATTGCATTGCTCCCAGAGCCACAATGTATCCTAGCTCATTCCTAGCCACGTATCCTGCTCCTGAAGGTCCTGTGTTCCCTTTAGATGCTCCATTGAAGTTGACTTTAATCCAACTTGACGGAGGTGGAGTCCATTTTATTTTATTTTGATCACATTCGGTAGGATTAACTCTACAAGGCCTATTCCGGGCGCATATATATATATATATATATATATATATATATATATATATATGCTTGACTTTGATGCAAATTGCAGGTACCGGGCATCGACTTCCCTGAATTGTCAGGATGATCAATGCCTTAATGCACTATCTCAATAACAAGAGAGGGGAAAGAGCATCCAGGCCTTAATCCTAACCTAAGCCATCATTTGTTCTGAAATAGTGGACAAGTATCTAGGTGACTACCTTCTCTGAATTTGTCGAGGTGGCATGAATTTGTGAACCCTTGTTTGAGCATGCTTATGTTGTTGGATCTTTTCTGTATTTTGATTTGGTCAGATTTCAGAGTGCATGCAGTCATGTGGGATAATGTTGCATTTTGTCGTGATATCAATAAAAGATTAATTAAAGGTTAATTATAAATATTAAATAATTAAACCTTCTAGAATATTAGAATATTAAATATATAGACATTTAATTAAGAAGGATTAATTAAATACCTATATTTATTAAAATGACTTAATTAAAAATTCTAAATATAAAGATTGAGGATTTAATTAATATTAAATCTAAATGAAAAAAAATTAATGCATAATTAATATAAATAATTATTAAATATCAGGTGGCGTATTAATAATATGTTATAAATGTTAATTCTAATTAAAATATTGATATGTAATTTAATGTCAGTGACTAATCTCCATGTAAAATGAACCAAAGACAAAAATAAAAATAAAAATAAAAATAAATGTCAAACTTTTTTTTTCAAATTCGCGAAAACACATAGGTTTTTTTTGTGGTTTTCCACTACAAAATATTACACTTTAAATTAATAAATTGAGATTTAAGTTCTAATTAACAGGTTGAGTTAAGTGCTTTAAGTGGAAAATTATTTATTTAATAAAAAATATAAAAAAGAAAAAGAAAATGAAAAAAAGGAAAGAAAGTATATTTATTTATTTCGTCATAAAAAATAATAATCTTTATTTTGGGAAAAGAAAATAAATAAATAAATAATATTTATTTAATATTAAAAGAAGAAAAAAAATAAAAATTTGTTTCTTTAAAAAAAAGAAAAGTAAATTGATTTTATTTATTTAAAAAAACAAATAAAAATAATTCTTTTATTAATTTTAAGATGATTTATCTTATTTTAGTTTTATGCATATTTTAGAAACCCTAGTTTGATTAGGCTTTCGACATTAGAGGTTATTTGGTCATTTTACATAACAAGTTTATCAGTTACAAGTATTATCTAGATTTTTGAAGTTAAAGAATTTGCCGAAAGCTTTGGATTTGGAGTTGGATATTGGTCTTTTTTGTTGCATATCAGTTGTGGACTGAGGTAGGGTTTGAAACTCTTTTTGCAATTTTTCCTTTCTAAAAGATTGTCTTGTTCGTATTTGTCTGAGTGTTTGATGAGTTTTGGAGTGTTTGTATTAAAGCTTTATTTCTTGATTTAATAATTGGAAAGGATAAAGTATTAGGGTTTTTCTTGTGTGGAAATTCATGTTGATATTGAGTCTGGAAAACCATAAAAAATTTTGTGAGAAATTACAGGCAACAGATTTATGGAAACATGTGGTTTTATTCAATTAGGGTGTTGATAAATCATGGTAGGAAATTCTTTGAGATTTGTATAGATATTGAAAAACCTATTGGATATGATTTGTGTAAATGATGCAATGGTAGGGATTCACCTAAAATTTCATTCACAATTAGGTATCTTCCTTGTAGCCTTCCTAATTGGTTTGACTGGGCATAACTTTCAAAGCAGATGTCATCTTCAAAATATAAAGACACTTGTAGACACTTTGTTACACCCTCCATACCCGTCCCTACATTTTGTTGGCAAAATGTTGGGTCCCCTTTTTTTTTCTTTTGGTTCTTGCTTTGCTTCTTTTCAACCTTTTTGTTTTCTCCGGCCTTTGCCTCTACACGTACGTTGTTGTGTTCCCTTTTGGTCTTCCTTGCTTCGGGGCCTGGTCCCGGAGTGTTTTGTTTCTTTGTGTTGGCTGGATTCTGGACGCCGGGATTCTTGTGCCATTGCTTCCTCTTTAGTTAGAGGGTGTGATTGCATGGGATTCCCCGGGCCTGGAGTCCGGAGGTTTGCCTTTTTTTTTTTTCAGGGTTTGCGGAAGGGAATGGTGCGCTTTAACCCGAGGGATATAAATTGAACTTCACTTATCATTGTTACAGTTACCATGAAAAAATTACCCTTATAGTGAATTAAGAGTGATTTGTGCAAATTTATAGAGAGCTAAGTGTGATTTGCTTCGAGAGTTAACAGTGATTCAGAGTGATTAAGCATGCTTCGAGGTATTCTCTGGGTTCTCAACATGTTTTTGGCGTGTTGAAGCTATTCATTTGCAGAGCACCTCCCGTGCCCTTCCTCCTGCATACTCTAGTTTTTTGGTAGGTTCGTCCTACCCTTCTCTCCTTTTTCTTTTCTTTTTGCTTTGTTCTTTCATTTCTTGTTTTATTTTGCTTTTTTTGCTTTCTATGTTCGGGTCTTCGTCGTCGCCTCTTGTTGGTGGGATGGCTTTGCAGGAAGGTTGTCCGCCTTCTGTGCATTGTTTGTTTCAGTACATTTGTAGATAATGTGTTAATAGTTGTAAATCTTTGTAAATTTCTATAAGCTTTTGTAAATAGTTGTAAATTTGTTAGTATTTGGTCGATGACTGTTGTAAATTGGTTGGTTCTTCAGCATTCTGTGTAAATAGCATTCTCAGGGTAGTTTTTGTGTTTAGTCTGTATATCCCGTCAAGTTTAATCTGAGTAAATGATACCTTCATTTACTAAAACATTTTGATACCATCTCAGGATGTCAGTTACCGGCTTTCAAAGAAGGCTATGGCCTTGGTGAGTTCATACATAAATTATTTTATTCAATTTCACTAGCAGTCTTATATTCAGGTGACCGAATTCTCCGGCAAACCCTATCTATTGCCCAAGCATTATGGGGATAGGATTATTTTGATGGAGTATTGCAGGCAAACCTTGGAGCTCCATACATTTTTTGGAGTCAAGAAAGTTACCTCCATCCCTTTCTTGATCACTTGCGGGAATTAATCTTGCAGATTTACAGCGGCCAAAGAGGCCAATGATGAGTTAAAAAGTCTAGGGCTGGCAGAATTCTATCTAGCGTGGAACAATTTTGATTCGCTCAGCAAAATAAACACAACATTACCCCGGGTGTCAGCGTCCCACGAGCCTCACTTGGAGGATTTTTGGGCAGATTGCCAAGATGACTTCGATGTCCAGGGTTGACAGTATGAAAGGATGACAAAAGGAATGATGAAGCGCCTCGGCCTTCAGACCTTTCCAAAGGAATTTTCAGATAGAAGGCCCTTGGAGGACACATCATACAAATTACAGTGGATTGATAAGATGGATCTTCATTTGGTGGATTGGGACACCTCAAAATTTTTGACAATAGAGGACATCACCCAAGGCATGGTGCAAAGCAGTCATGAGTATTTTGCACATGTATGCAGGAAAAGAACTCACCGGGAGGGTCCAGTTTTGCGGGGGTCCACTTCAGCCTCTAGAACATCTGAATAGGGCAGAGATAAGGGGAAAAAAAAGGAGAACACCCCAGTCCCATCCTCGGTTCCACCCCCTATCATGGAACAACTTCACGCCCAACTTGAGTCATCCCGACAGCTGAGCGAAACAATCAGCACCTAACTTTCTCTTGCTCTCTCAGTCACTCCGGTGGGATTCTCCCTTCCTACAGGATCACCATCACTTGCAATGCTTATGAGCCAGGTAGTAAATATCAAGGATGAGAGTGTAGCTATTGTAGACGTCAAGGTCCCTCTCCAAACGAGGATAAATAAACCAAGGGCGGATAATCCTCCACCAAGCACAGATGCAAGCCTCGAAACATCAAGCAATATTTCAGTAGATCTTATCCCGTCCTCCCCTGAAGTAGAGGATCATCTTGAGGCCTCCCCCCATGACAGTTTTGATGATATCTTCCAGACTGAGGACTTGGTAAATCTACAGGAAGATGTGGAGAGGGCGGTAGAGGAGATTGCCGCACAAGAAGTAGAAAATGTCCCTAGAGAGGGAGAAAGAAAAGAAAAGGAGGTTTCCCCAGAAAAGGAGGTCTGGGAGCAAGAGAAGGAAAGGGTAAATATACCAAGTATTGAAGAAACATCAATCCCGGGGATGGAGACAAGAGAGAGGTAGGTGCAGGATGAGCAGTTGACTATGGCTGGGGAAACCGGACCTTTGGGAGCAACCATACCCCCAGTTTTCACTCTTTAAATGCCTCTAGTTACTCTGGGAAACCCGTTACCCCAAAATATAACATTTGGCAAGGTGGTCTTCGTAGCACAATAGTCAGATCCAGGCTAAACACCTTCACCCCCTCTATAAAATGTGCCCTTGGAGGAGAATTTCCTGGCAGATAATGTCGAAGGAAACCAACAATAGAAGGACATGGGGGAGAACCCTAGAAACATGAATACAAATGCCACATGGAAGGTGGGATCCCCGAAACTACAAATTAAAATGCCACTAAGGTGGGAGAAACAGGGAATCCTGAGAGTGGAGAAAAGGAGTCCACAAAGACTATAGATGCCGAAGAAGTGCGGCCAACCGCCGAAGGAAACCTCAGTATCCAAGACTTAGTCGTAAGACCATGCCCACCACCAAAGTGGCTGGTAGAGTCAAGAAAAAGGAAGGCCCCAGTAGCATTGAGAGCTCCCCTCTCTCTGGCCTAAATAATGGCACAAAACCAAGAGGCTCAGAAGCCTAAGAAGGCCCAAACCCTCCATACCCTTCGGACTGGTCTGGGAGGAAATACCATCACGATGGTAGCAATGCCTCCCCTAGAAGCAGAAGAGGCAGTAGTAGGGGCTATGAAATATACGATCACAAAAGTTCCTCTAGGGAGGAGAGACAAACATGGAGAATTAGACCTATTAAAAGAGGTTGGTCGGGCAATTGAGGCCCGATATGACAAACAAGCTTAGAAACTGAAGTAGGCAAGAGAAGCAAATCCCAATCTCCTTGAGCTTCTTATAGAATTGACACAACCTTTAACTACAATTCCTCTAGAGGCCTCCACCTTCGGAACACCGCTCCTGTAGGGTGATATTGATGGGCTCAGAACCATGAAGAAGAAAGCGCAAGCTGTCGATGAGTGGGTGATAGAACAGATAGTAGCCATAAGGCACTTCTTGATGGATACCCTCCTGGACCTCCACCAGGGAAGAAACATCTTGGTCTAGGTGAATGACATCATTTCCCAATGGGAGGGGGAGATAGAAAAATATGAAGAATGTTGCGGTGAGCTAGAAGAAATAATGAACACCGGGAAGGATATTGTTGCACAGATGAGAATTTTGGGGGATAAACATTTTAGGTTCCTCCAGGTCCAACACTCCAAACTTGGTCTCAAAATAGAGATGAGCAAGAAACTAGTAGTGGCCTTGAAGGATAAAGTCCCAACAATTCAGAATTCTTTAAATTCATATGTGGCATTTATTACAAGGGTTTTGGCAATCGATCCCTTTAGCACCGAGACCTATACTCTGGTGGATTTTTCTATTGGTAAATTTGATGAGATAATGGAATCATGGTTCCAATCCGTCAGAGATTTTGATGGGGAAAAAATGTCACACCTCACCTGGATGTTTCGTTGGGCACATGATGCCGCAAAGATGGCCGCAAAATTCAAAGAGGGTGCCCAAGATGCCGACGATCAATTGGAGGCAGCCAAAGAGCGCCAAGATTGTATAAAAGAGATAAATGAAGGAGTCCTCCAGATCTTGGAGGCATTCAAAAGAGTATAATACAATAAATTCCTCTGTTCTCCAGAGATTTTTGCCACCAGGGCAAAGTTTTGCAAATTTGTTATTCTTTGAGTGTAAGCTCCCGAACTCTCAAATTTCGGGTCCAAGTTTTTGTATTTATTCACAATGATCTGCATCAAGGCTCCTTAGAGCCAACCGATCACTATCAAGTAGTTAATAAGGGTCAGAATTTAGGTGATCTAGATAATGACATGTCAGGCGTAAAAGATGGTTCTGACAGATGTCTTTTTATTCCCCTGAGGCGCCACTCCCACATTAACTACCTAGTGCACATCGAAGACAGTGAGCCACAATTTGCATTAATGAGGCATGTAGCCTAGGTTACTGGGATAAGATAATTTCCTCCATAAGTACATCGTCTCTCTTCTCTAGGCTGATTCTTCTAGATTTCTCTTCTATCTTCTTCTTCTGTCTTGTCAGACCTTTGTACATCTCGAGATGATTGTAAGTGGTGCAGGTAGTACCGACCATAGATAATGTATTATATTTAGCAAGTGTACAGGTATATTAGGTCAAGCTTTAGGTCAAGTTTTTGTATAAATAAGAAGTTCAACACCATAACAAGGGTTAACAAAATTGACAATTTTGCAATCCAACAGTAATAGAAGCATAGTATTTTTGAGTTTATTGCAAATAGCATTTTACTTTCAATTGTTCTCATTAGATTAATGCTTAGTTGTTGTCAGTAGCTTAGAATTCTCCCTTGGAGCCATGAATGTACTCGCCAGTGATGCTAGAACATTTTCAAGATAATGAAAGAAGGAAGAACATCTTGTGGCCATGTG
Source organism: Thuja plicata (assembly GCA_018584345.1). Lineage (NCBI taxonomy): Eukaryota > Viridiplantae > Streptophyta > Pinopsida > Cupressales > Cupressaceae > Thuja > Thuja plicata. The sequence continues at coordinate 1,981,114 of MU224797.1, read as the reverse complement.
TTGTTGTTGTTCTGATCTTTGAAATTAGCAAACATCTTTTGTGCAGTATGTTTTCTTATGTCCTTTTCTCCTATGTTTTAGTTTAGATTAATGATCTTATCTCCCTTTAATATTGAATGCATATGAATTGATGGTTCATTGTGTATTTGGTATTTAGTGTAGTTTTCTTGCATTGGAGCATTGTTTGATGTTTGAATATATATTGCATAACTATAGGTAGAAATATATGTCTAACCTTGATCTATCTTTTGAGTTTTCTTTGATAATCCAAATGCTTCCAGGAAACCCTATCCCTTTTGAAATCCCCTAAAATATGAGTAAAAACTAGCTATCCCCTCAAACAATAGTCACCTGCCCAACTTAGCTCCCCCGCACCGTCGAGACCCGACTACCAAGCACTTGGAGGCTAGGAGAATTCATTCTCCAGTAAACCTCTACAAGCGTAGTTGGCTGGTACCCTGGTACCTAGTGACAACTTATCTCTGTTGGAAAAGCCATTCACAAAGTCCCGTCAACAAAAACTGGTGCTAGAAGGAGGGCATGAGCTCTTCTCCCTTAGAGGATTTTGATTTTACACCGCCCGAGGGCTCCCTAAGGAGTAGTTTCAGGAACCAAGATTTTTGCGGGATAGGGTTGTTTTCACCCCTACGCTTTGAAAGAATCCTTTGATCAACCCTAAATCCCAGAGAGTTTATAGAACTCAGACCTCCCATCTTAAAGAAAAGGACCCAACAAATGAGACAACCAACCAATTTTATCTGGGGATCCGCTACACACCAGAATACCCAAATCCCTTAGATAATCCCAGGGACTAATGTCTAACCCAACCAAAACCAAACAATCCCAATGGCTACCTACTTTGGTAATACCGGGTCCCCAATGGGGCAGTTCCCTAGTGCTATTAATGATCTTCCTCTGCATCTGGAGAAGATCTACCCTAAATATGAGCATCTAGGCCCCCGAACTGCATAAGAACATCTTTAGGCCTATAAAGATGCCATGAATAGACACCAGATACAACATCAAGACATTGTAACCCGGATGTTTCCTCTGTCATTAGGATAGAATGAGCTGAACTGGTACCTAAAATTGCCTGCCAACTCCATTAATAGTCGGCAGGATATGGAAGATGCCTTTTTGGAGGCCTTCTATTTTCATGTGGACCCATCTTGGTCCCATAGACAGTTTATTTCCATCAGGAAGGAATTGAATGAGCCTCTCACTACATTCAACCATCGGTTCCAACGTGCTTTGAAGCAGTGCACAAGCCCTTTCATCCCATCCACTGATGTGACCATCCAAACATACCTGAATGCCATGGACCCCATTATTGCTACTCTCCTCTAGAGAACTACAACCGCTAATGACCGGGATACTCTGGCGAAAGTTTACAACTTAGCCCTAGAGTTGTCCCGCAGTTTGAGCAAAGCTCTAACAGGATTGAGCAAAGCTTACCCTTCAATATGATGCCCGACGAAAATACTTATGCTAGAGGATACAACCCCAATCTAGCAATGGATTCCCCAACAATGGCCATGGGCTCACTGTCGATAGACCAACAGGCCCAGTACGTTTACCCATTTCAAGCCCAGACAATTTTGGGTCTAGAATACATTCACTGGAACTAGCCGCAACAAATGCAACAAACTTTGACACAATCCCCCAGGGTACCTTTCTTCCAGTCATCAATGGCCAGAGGATTTCTGTCCTCGACTCTGAGAGTTGCTGCCTCTTTCCCAGGTAATCCACCACAACAACCGTCACACTGTGACACAACTACCCAACTATCCACCGAGGTTGAATCCCTCTGACAATTGGTGTTCTCCCTATCAATGGACATGGAACAGCTGAAGGTGGGGCCTTCCACACCCCACAACCCCAGTTCCCAGAGAGGGAATTTTTTCTCTAGCCAACAAAACACCAATTATGGAGGTCAAAACTACAACAACAAACCTTGGCCCAACCAACAACAATGGAACAATAAAATCAATACCAGAGGTCCTCCTCCGAATCAAACTACCACTCAGGGTGGTTCTGGACCTAGTCATTTTGTACAACTTACATAATTCCACCCCCTGACCACGTGGTGTAGATTGCATGACACTAGCTCACATTTTGAGGTGAACTATGCCACACTAGAGAAGATCATTATGATCTCCTAGTTGGACAAACAATAACTTATTGACCATACTCCCCTGGAATCCTCCCCAACAAAGCCTCCTCACACTGCTTTCACATGTGAGACCATCTTCTTTGGGATAGACAAAGAAGACAAAGAAGAACTTGAGTTACAGGGGTTCTTTGACGAATCCATCCTGGTCTTTGAGGCCAACACCTTCACCAACCTAGGGACTCCATATAACACCCAGAGTTAAGCTAGAAAAGGGCCATCTTACGTGTCAATGCCTCCTAAGAACACTCCCCAAGATAACACAAATTATCATTCCTTCCCACCAAAGGGACTTGGCCCTAACCATGCTAGGGATCCAGCCGAGGGAGCCAACTTTACCCGGGGGGACGGTTTGACATTACCAAGGCGTTGGAAAGCACCACTACCTCCATGACCTTGATGGAGGTTTTTCTCAATTGTCCTGAGTAGATTAAATCACTCTTACAACTCTTGGGAAATCTAGAAGTCATCAGTCATCCACCAAAGACTATCACTTTTGACGATGCCAACTCAACAGTCTTCCGTGGAAACATAGAGGATCCTCCCTTCTTGTTAGGGTTGAACAATCAAGGGAAGAACCTATACAACTGCCTTGTGGATTTTGGTGCTTCTGGTAATGTCATGCCCTTAACCATCTATCAGAATCTCAGACTCACTCCCACACCGTCCAAAGGTGCAGTAGTCCAATTGGACAAAACTGCTGTGAAAATGGTTGGTGAGCTGAACAACGTCCAGATTCAGCTCATCCAAGATCCTCAGATATCTAACACCATTGACATACAAGTGGTTGACATCCCTGAAACCTATGGGATGTTATTAAGTCAAAATTGGTCAAATGCCCTCAATGGGTATTTCTCAAAAAACTTCTCCCACTTGTGGCTCCCCTGGAAGGGGAAATCAAATCAGATCCAGTTAGAGAGTGAGCCTCGAATGAAACAAGCCCCGATTGAAGTCAGGAAGGTTAATGAGGTCCTTTTCTCTGAATCCTCCCTCGGGGTATACCAAACACAGGAGATCCTGACCTTTGATTTCATCCCCAGGGAGGATCCTATAATCTCTCAGAGAATTTAGGATCTAGATGAAAAGATGAAGTGTGAGGCAGACTCACAAGGTAGCAAGGCAACTCTTGCCACCCTCTTTTATGGCACTTAGTTTCAGGTACATTATTAAAAACACTCTGAAATGGAGTGTGAGCCTTGCATTGCTGCTGCTACCCACCACATCACTGACATCCAAGAGAAGGAACATAAAGCCAGTTTCCCTGGGCTAAGTAATCCACATAGCGATACACTTAAGGTGTCGCTTGTCCAAGAACCTGAACCAAAAGATTCTCTGGAGGAAAGTCTCACCTATGCACCATCCAAGCTAGAGGAATCACATTGCAAACCTCCCAACCCCGAATCCAATCCAAATGCCACTTCGCCTCCCCAGCCCCATAAAACTTACAATGATTTGTGGATCCTAAAGTTTGACAGGTCCCACTCCAAACAAGGTTGCAGGGCCGGAGTGGAACTAATCAATCCATGAGGGAAATCCTTCCTTACATCCTATAGGTTACAGTTTAACTACACCAAAAATGTCATGGAGTACAAGGCCTTATTTCTCAGACTCCTATTCGCATTAAGAAAATGGATCCCCTGCCTCTGGGCAATGGGTGATTCAGAGATAATTATAAAATAGCTCTGGAGCCAATACACATATCATGACAAAAGGCTAGCCGCATGCCACAACCAGGCATGGAGCCTAATTGAAGATTTTGATGCTTTCGACATCAAAATTATTCCCTGGAAATGTAACTATGTTCTGGATGCCCTCACTATGTCTACCAGTACCCTTGAACCGATGGCTGGTTTCTGGCTCTAGAGATTTTATGTTGAAATGGTCCCCACCCCATCCATCCCGGACAATATAACCCACTTTCAAGTTTTTGAAGATGACCAACACATCTTGGCCTTCATGGAAAATATTAGCATCTTTGAAGATTAGATCGTGGAAGAAACCGATCACGACGATACTGGGCAGGGGGAAGAAGACAATGGGATCATTGACCTACCCACCGACACTATGCCTAAGGGGATGGTCACTCTAGAATGAATCTTTGATTTGGACCCCTGGGGCCAAGACAAGATATCATCCTCCTCCAAGGGAGGAAAATTTGAAAAGGTGAATATCGGCAAAGCCGATGAAGAAAAATTTGTTCAAATTGGTACCTCGTGCTCCCCGAAAGATAAGGAGAAGATTCTTGCGGTTCTCCAAGAATACATTGATGTTATAGCCTAGGGGTATGAGGATCTCAAGACTTATGATACCTCTATCATGACACATACCATCCCCTTGAAACCAGATGCCAAACCTTTTTGGTAGAAGCAAAGGCCAATAAACCCTTTGATTGAACCCCTGATCCATCAGGAGGTTCAGAAATTACTGTGAGCCAGGATCATCTTTCCTATCCAACATACAACATGGGTTGCCAACCTTGTCCCTGTGCACAAAAAGAGTGGCGAGATTCACCTGTGTGTGGATTTCTGCAATTTTAACAAGGCCTCCATGAAGGTCCTTCACCCTTTCCCATCGTTGGATGAGGTGTTGCAAATTGTAAATGGTTCCTAAATTATGTCCTTTATGGATGGGTACTCTGGGTATAACCAATTTATGGTTAAATTTTAGGATAGAATGAAAATGACGTTCACCACCAAGTGGGGAACGTTTACATACTCAAGAATACCTTTCGGCTTGATCAGTGTTGGGGCCACATTTCAAAAGGCCATGGACATTGTGTTCGAAGGCCTGGTTAACAAATGCATAATCATCTACATGGATGATTTAATGGTCTTTTCCTGGGACAGGCGTGATCATCTCGCCCACCTTGCTTAGATCTGTGAGAGATGTTGCCAGTATGGTATCTCCCTTAACCCTAAGAAGTGCATATTTGGGGTCACTGAAGGAAAATTTATTAGGTATATCATCTCTGAGAAAGGGATATCCATCGACCTTGAGAAAGTAGAAGCACTGCTAAACTTGCAAATGCCCGACAGTAAGAAGGAAATGAGATCTTTCTTCAGAAAGATAAATTTTGTCCAGCGGTTCATTACCATATTCACTAAAATTGTCAAACCACTCAATGATATGATGAAGAAAGATACCAAGATTGAGTGGAGTTTCAAAGTGAAGCGGGCATTCACCCAAAGTAAGAAAACAATAGTGGAGGCCCTGGTCTTGGCAAGTTTGGACTATTCCCTCGCATTCCACATCTATTCCTTTGCTTCACCACACTCTGTCGCAACAAATTTAACCCAGAAAGTTGAGGGAGAGGAACAACCTATTGCCTTCATGAGATCCTCCTTTAAGAATGCTGAAGTATGGTACTCACCATTGGAAAAGCAAGCCTTTTCTCTAGTCCGGGCCGTGAAGAAATTCTGGCACTACATTCTCCAGAGAAAAGTGCATGTCATCATCCTAGACCAGGTTGTCAAATCTTTACTACTGTAGAGTGAAATTGGTGAATGACGAGGGAAATGGATGGCCATCCTCCAAGAATATGATCTTGAAATGCAACCAATGAAGATAGTCCGAGGCCAAGGACTATGTAAATAAATGGCAGAAGCCACCCCAAACATTGAATGTCAAACCTACACTGTGGAGTCTATCACTCAAGAATTGTAGTATACTGATTTGGTATACCTATTACTCAACAATCGGTGCCCAAAGGGGCTCCCTCCTAACAAACGTCGTGCCTTGCAATTGAAAAGCACACACTTCATGGTAAAAAATGGGATGCTTTTTCGCAGGAATTTTGAGGGGATTTATCTCCGGTGTATAGACAGAGACCAAGCTAACAAAATCATAGAATAATTCCACGGGCAGTGTGGGATTGAGCATGGCTCAAATGATGCCACTTCCCATCAAATTATCCAGACCAAATATTATTGGCCCTTCATCTTCAAAGACGTTCACACTCACATAAGGAAGTGTCACACTTGCCAAATCAACACTTCTCATGAGTGGAACCTGGCAATGCATTTACAACTGGTCTTTGAAGTTTGACCCTTCACCCAATGGGCATTCAATTTTATCAGGAAGATAAACCCAAACTCATTTGCTAACCACTGGTACATTCTAATTGCTTTTGATTACTATACCTGGTGGTCCAAGGCAATCCCATGCAAGAACAATGCAGTGAATGCAGTCATCAAGTTCTTGGAAGAGAACATCATCACAAGGTTTGGAATGCCTTTTTCTATCGTATGTGACAATGGTCTGGCATTTTATTCAACGGAGCTTTTAGAATGGACCTATTAGATGATGATCATCTTGAAGTTTTCCAGCAACTATTATCCCCAAGGTAACGGTGTTGTCGAGTCCACCAATAAAAACCTACTGGAAGTGATCAAACATTTTCTAGAGAAAAATCCCCGGGACTAGCACTAAAAAATTAGGTTCACCCTTTGGATGAATCGTATCAGAATCAAGGTAGCCCTGGGAACTTCCCCATTTCACTTGGTTTATGGCTAGAGTCCTATGTTCCCAATAAAATTACAAGTCCCTATTTTTCAATTCATGCAGGAATCCAACGCCTGGGATAACATTGTGGAGGTTCGCCTCTTGAACCTGGTGAGAATGGAAGAACAAAGAGATGCTACACTGGAACATTTTGTGCATCATCAAGCAGTCATCAAATGATGGTTCAATAGGAGAGACCAATATAAAGCCTTTCAGGTTTTGGACCTAGTCCTTTTGTGGGACAAGGCCCAGGAGAAGAAAGGAAAGCATACTAAGTTCCAAAGGCTCTGGCTCAAACCTTACTTAATCTCAGAGATCTGTGAGGCCAACACTTATCACCTCAGCACCATGGCTGGAGAAGTCATTCCATTTCCCGTCAATGGATAGTTTCTCAAACATTACTTCAAGTAGAGGCAAGAGGTAATTTTTCCCAAATTTGTATCATATGTATATGTTCCTTCTTGTAGATATTTTTCCGGCACTCCTTGGGAGTGTCTTGTCCTTGTAAATAGCCGGTGACCCTCTGGGGTCATTTTATTTCTTTGTTATGCTTTTTTTCTTTAGTTTCTTTTCGCTTTGCGTGTCTTGATTTTTTGGGTTCCAGGCATGTTGCTCTCTTCTTGTAGATAGGTATGCTTTGCATGACATCTAGTCCCTGGAATGGTGTCTTACACATTTTAGTTAGTTCGGAATATATTGTTAGCATGGTGGGATTTGTCCACACTCCGGAGTTATTTTGTACGCATGGTAAAAGGTTATGGGAAATCTTTGGTGGATTCACATCTTGAAAGTCTTGACATCAGTTAATAGAAAATCTAAGAAGCAAGTAATCGTATGATCACTGAGAGTAGAGCGGTTGCACTGATTATTGGTCAGGTCCAAAAATCAAAAGAATATCCCGGGTATGAAACATCTCACCTATTCAACAAATTTAAATGGATGGCAAGGTGAAAGAAGTACCGCTGTAAAAATTAGCTAAGCTTAAGGTTCACGGTGAAAGAAGTACCACCTTCCCCATCTTTAAAAGAAAAGAAATAAAATTGGAGAATAGAGAATTCTGGGATCTGGGGGACCGTGCAAGATATATAGATCTTGGTCTGATGCACTCAGTGTCGTCTCTCTATTCCTCCCAAAAGTCATTGGCTTGATTTTCTTCCAAAGCACACACTTCACGACTAACAAGAGATTGAAGGATTGAATCATACTGAGTTATATTTGCTTAGAAACCTCGTGCCTTGCAAGTGAAATGCTTCAGGTAAAGATGAGTCCTAGTTTTTCTAACTAGAGATTTTGTGGTTCTTAAATGCGCTAAGGCATTCATCCCAGCGAGTCGCCATTTGTTATGCCTTGCATACCCATCCCTACATTTTGTTGGAAAAAAGTTGGGTCCCCTTTTTTTTACTTTTGGTTCTTCCTTTGCTTCTTTTCAACCTTTTTGTTTTCTCCGGCCTTTGCCTCAGCATGTTCATTTTTGTGTTCCCTTTTGGTCTTCCTTGCTTCGGGGCCCAGTCTTGGAGTGTTTTGTTTCTTTGTGCCTGCCAGATTTTGGACGCCAGGACTCTTGTGCCATTGCTTCCTGTGCGTGTGAACTAGTGGACCTGTTATCTGCAACACGACACTTCAATAGATCATTATATTAGTAGAAAAGCATAAAACGCAAGGGTTTGAAGCTAAATACTAAAATTGATCTATTGCTTCCTATCTAGGAGGAGTTTGAAGAATGCCATAATCATGCCCTCAGATTATGCACAAATCAGTGACATATACAACCTAAGAATGGAAGATTTGAATCAAAATTAATCTAAATGCTCACTAAACATGCATATTAGCTCTAAAAAGTATGATAATAACAATGCATAATATTCAATCTAAGATGCACTATGGATTCACAAGTAATCTAAACAATGTAACAATGCTTTTCAATTCTAAAAATTAAGGCTCATTTGAGCTCAAAAACTCATTCTATTTATAGAAGAAATGAGGAGAGAGAGGGGGGACAAGGGTCATTAATGGAGGTGTAAGAGGCATTAATGCCAAAGGCATTAATGAGGCAAGGTGGAAGGTATATGCATTAAATGCAAGCATTTAAGAGGCATGGTGAGGATTTAAGAAGCATGGTTGGGGGTTTAGAGTCAAGCTTGAGAAAGTTGACTTTCTCAAGTGGGTTGGATTCCTAATCACAGCATTAGGAATGTGACATCATTAGGAAGTGGGTTAGGATAGAATTAAGATTAGAATTAGGCTTAGCGTGGGGGGAATAGGTTGGGATGGGTTTGAACCCAGGGTTAAGGTGGTTAAGATAGGTTAGGTTAGGGTTAAGGGGAATATTAATGAAATAAATTATAATTAATATATTTATTCAAAAATAAGGAAATTAATTATTTAAGCTTTTTATTGCTTTAGATAATTAATTAGGACTATAGCCAATTAATTAGATTAATTTAGGCTAGAAGATAGGGTTTTTGCAAGTGATTAGATATAATAGGGATTTATTTAATTCCTTTTTAAATTAATTACCTTAGCCATGTTTGATTTGAACTGATTTAAATTAAAATTGATTTGATTTTATTGGCTTAGGTGATGAATAAAATTTAGTGATTTAATCACTTAGGAGATTAAATATGATTTGAATGAATTATGTCAACTGATTGAAGAGTTGTCTGGACATAATTGGGGGTATGATCACACTTAGGGAAAATAGGGTCTATAGTAAGAGAAGACCAAATTAGGGTGGTTACATTTGCCCCTCTTTGAATTGATGTACGAGCAGCGCATTGATTCAAAGAAATTTTTTGATGTTGACTTCAGAAAGTTTGAGAATTTTTCTCATGATCGAATGAAATACCTGATGAGATCAGTGTCGTACTTGATTGGACTAAATTGATATAATTATCTTTGAACTTGATCAAACAAATGTCAATAAGAAAAGATCTTAAAGATACCAATTCTGAACTTGGTTGTCATTTAAAGATTGATAATACTGATTCTGAACTTGGTTGTCGTCCAAAAGTCAGTATGAAGTTTCCAGGAGCTTTAATAAGAATCTAAGGAAAAAGTAGACATAGGATATCCAGCTTGGCAGAACCAAAGCTTTCAATCCAACAGTTCAGACTTAGTCAAGGAGTCATCATGCCTTTAGTTTTTTGATAATGAAGTCATTTTTAATGTTGTTTCGAGCAAGAATTTGATTGATGATAGTGTGATCATGCCCCCTCGGGAACCAAATCAAAGGAAAGAATTAAAATCCCTCTATTGAAATGATGCATCACTTGTAGGGAGCAGGTAGGGCAAGAAGGAATGGATTAGAAGAAGTGAAGAAATGAAGGTGTGTTTAGGCGTAAACACACGGGTACCAAGTTAATTACATGAAAATGCAAGTGGTGGGACTGATAAAATGATGTCGAATCAATATTTATGATGAAATGTGCAATGTTGATTATATAGAACTTGGAAGATGGATTTTCGGAACAGATGGAGCAATTCTACATTTTTAGGAGCTATGACAAAAAAATACTGTACTACATAAAATGCCTTAGGAACCTTCGATTTGGTTCACGATTGATCAAAAAGAGAACAAAATTGGAGTTTCAGTTGCCTGGGAGGAGTTTTGGAACCCCTAAATAGCTCAAAAGACCAATATATATCTCAAAATTCACCATTTTACTATTCATTTTGACTTTGACCCATAGTAAATTCTAGAGCTCTGCAGAGAAGATGGTGGTCCCAATATTGAAGCATCATTTCGAGCTCAACCGTCGACATCAGCGCTCGACTGACTATGCACCTCTGGTAAGTACTCATAAAACTACCTCATGAATTTGGTAATTTTCATTTTCATGCTTTCTGGTAGGTTTTAGAGCCATTTGAATTTTGGGTCAAATTTGGGATTCTAGATCGCACCCTATTGAACCCGTGTCGCATCCAATTTTTCCTGGATCGTACACGATGGTCCTGGATTCTTGTATCGTATCTAGTATTTCCTGGATCATATCTAGTTTGCCCCATTTTTCTTAAGTTTAGAATATGAAATTAGGGTTATGTCATACCCTGACTTTTAGGATTGTTCCCCATTTTTCAGGGTCGCATCCAGGATTTCCGGGATCGTACCTAGAATTCCCCATCGCATCCTATTTTTCTAGGATTGCATTTGGGAAAAGAGATCACACCCTGTATATCCAAGATCATATCTTGTTTTTAGACTTAGAATCGTTGTCAATTATGAACCGTCTTCTTTTGGCAGACCTTGAATTACTTAGCTGATTATGTTCCTGCATTTGTATTATAGATAGAGCACTGATTTGTCTATTTTTGTGTAAAATATGTTGATTGTGAGGTAGTAGAATTTTGAGGGACATATCCGGGGTGTGTTCTTACCTTGGTCCGATAGCTGACAGATGATGAGTGAGACGTAGTGGCCTATATAGGATTACGATCACTGATTGATTTACCTGATATTGGGGTAAATTGAGGGTTGTTGAGTGCTCTTTCCAAGAGATGACAATCACACCAGAGGACATGTGGCGTATACTGTGAGTGCCTGTTATGGGTCGTGAGGTACGTTTTGAGGCAAATTTTGCCATTGCTATTGGTGCAGCTCATTGTTTCTTCCAGGATGACACTAATGCTCAGAGACACATTTCATGGCATTACATGTGCGATCACTATGATCGTCCATCTGTATACTTTGCGAGACTGATTGGTGGCATCCTGATGCTAGATAGAGGAAAACATGAATTCCTTGCAGGATGGGTGGATATGCTTGAACAGATGGTCATCTCCAGATGAAGATTTGCATGGGGTGGTTGTATTTTGACCCATATGTATCAGGAGCTTCACGAGATTGTTTATCAGTATACCCAGATCACAAATGTAGGGATCTTGATTCTACAGATATGGGTCTGGGAGCACATCCTAGTGACATGACCCATTATAGATAGGTAGTGAGTACCTGAGAAACCTTATGTGTATATGTACACAGGTTTAATTCAACAACCCCATTTGGGCAAGGTAGAGTACTGGCGGCATCTTTTTAATGATATGATAGATGTAGTATGGTGACCATACTTGGATTGTGAGGAGTGGGCCTCTGATGGTAGACAGGTTCCATTTTTCTTCTAGAGTAAGTACCTGATCGTATGTACCATATACATCATAGAGCATTTCGTACAAACCTATGTATTGAGATAGTTTGGCTGATGATAGGGCAGGAGCCAGGATGTGACAGTATATGCTCAGATCTGTGACAAGACACCATTGTGGGGCGCCCAACTGAGGTATGAGACTGTGCATTAGAAGATTAGAGATATGGTCAGAGTTGATTGGGATCTTTGGCTTGATGTTGCAGATGCAGGATATTTGGATGGATATGCAATAGAGATGCTTTAGCATTCATTCCCACGGTTTACAGTTTTGGAGGAGGCCATTCCTTGTATAGAGGACCCACTAGATTATGATCCTGATGATCGCACTGCCAGAGGTAGAGGAGGAGCACAAAGAGATAGGGGTGCTGGGGGTAGGGACAAAGGATGATATGGTAGGCAGGATGGTAGGAGAGATGGTAGACGTCCTCCTCCAGATGATGGTGGAGATGACAGGGTTGGTGGAGCTGTGGGCAGTATGGGAGTGGTGGCCAATGGCAGCAGAGAGGGTCAACACACCCACTTCAGATTTGTTGCTTCCAGGATGGATCAAGGGCCTTTACTTATAGGGTAGCAGTATAAACAACAAAGAAAACAAAGGCAACAACAACCATAGGACAAATCACAGGAGAGGCCCTCAGGGTAGGATTCTGGCAGGGGTTTGGGCAGGGATGGAGATCCCTTATCTCAGTGTGAGGAGCGAGAGAAGCTCAGGGAGAGGATTATGGCATCAGAGGCCAGGCTCACAATAATAGATGCTTTATTGGCAAATAGAGATGCGTAGCTTGAGCGGCTTAGAGAAGAGCGAGATACGCAGGCCCATATTGTTGTTCACCAGGGCTAGAGAGCCACCTATTATTATGCTCTTTATCATGTGGCAACACCAGAGGGGCAGAGAGCCGTATCATTTTCACAATTAGCACAGTAGTCAGAGGGGGCCATGCCACCTCCAATAGTTCCATTTGTACCACCTCCTCCTCCTCCAGATTAGGGAGAGGGGGGAGTCAAAGTTGATGTTGTATCTTGTCACATATTTTTGGGATTAGTTTATATATCTGGATCCTTCTGAGATCATTCTTTTGTACGATGACACTTTATACATATATATCCAATTCATCCTGTTACTCTGATACTCTTTATGTAGACTCGTGCCATCTTTTTTTATCTATACCATGATTATATAT
>MU224797.1:1936206-1955117 GCA_018584345.1 Thuja plicata | reverse complement strand
TGATACTTTATGTGAATATGTATTCTGGTACATACTGAATATCTGAATTTGTAGTAACTTCTTTCTTTATACATTAGGTTCTTTTCAATAGAGTCGCCACCTCTTTAAAGAGGAAAAATTTACTTATTTCCTTCTAGGTCTTATCCCTCAGTAGAGTCACTAACTAAAATGTTTTTTTAAATAGAGTCGCCACCTTCTTGCCAGAAAGAAAAAAACTTATTGTCTTTTGAGTTCTTATCTCCAGTAAAGTCTTAATTATATCACCAGAGCTTCTAGGTAATCTTCAAAATTGTCTTTCATAGACAACCTCCCCAGCAGAGTCGCCAATTTTTTGGTGCCAAAAAATGATGGATTCACTTTTGGCCAACTGACAGGTATAATGGTGATGCACCACTTGATACCTCTACAATTTTGGCTTAATCAAGCCAAGGTTGGTAGGCCTAAATTAACTTTAAATAATCAAATTCACTATGTCGCACCACTGCGTACACAAAATAAATTTCCTCCAAAGGTGGTGAATGATCCTTGGAGGAAAGCAACAAATCTCCTGATAATATCTACTCTATAAAACTTGACTAAACTGGATTATACTAAGGACTGAAAAATAAATCTTTTGAAATAATGAGTAAATAATCTACAAACTACAAAGTATGAACCAAATGACAATTTCCAAATAATGATTAGATCAGTGCCTTCTAAATACTTGGGGTTTAGAGTCAGAAAATTCTCAATCCTACGTACAATTGGAGACAGTTTTAAAAAACTTGCTTTTAATAATGCGAGACTATCACTTCACAAGCTTCCACTTGACTTATAATTCAAATCAATCTATATAGCTAATCTTATCGAATTTAACTCAAATTAAGAGACCAATAAAAATAAGAGAAGATACGCAGATCTTTCAATTGATATTTAAACTATATATATTAATTTTGAATTATGATACTCAGGGAATTTAACACAATGAAACACTCTATAAAATAGAATATCTGAAAGACTAATTGAAAATATATAACTTATAACCACAAATAAAAATAAGAGCACTTATCTTTATTAATGTTGAAAAAATATCACATCAGAGTCCATGTTGTAGTTGTGATCAAATTCTATCATATCAAAACATGTATTTTCTTGTCTTGTCTCTTTACATTATGTATATATATGTGTTTGAGTGGCTTTCATAACTCTTTAGGGTGAAAAGACAACCCTTATTATAAATTATTTTGAAAAAACAATAAACTAACTAAAAAATAACTACCTAACTTTCGGATTTGACTTTGGCCAAAAATCCAAAACAGCTTGTGAAAACCTAATATTTTTGCTAGAGATAGGAAATTTGATTTCCCAAACTGGGTCATTTTTATATTTTTAAAACTCGGCCATATTCAGCCTCTGTCGACATCATCTTTATAGCAGGTTGAAATTTTAGCATTTTCTGAAGGCTTTGATTAATTAGTTCTATTTATTTGTGTCATAAAGCTTCCTTCCTTTGATTTTTTAGTATGGAGAAACTTGCTTCTTGATAACTATTGGGACTTCTAAATTCTCAAAATTTAGGGTACCAAGAGTGGCTCTTTCTGGGGACGTATGCTCCTTGTAAACATAGCGAGATTCCAACTGTCTTTGGAGAAGCAGACCAAGTATCCACACTTAATCTGATGAAAAGTGAAATTGGATGGCCCCAGGCCCCCCAAAAATGAACACTACTTCTTTCCTCTATCGAACACATAATTATTATCATGTAATACTTTGGATCTCTCTAATACGATGCCACCATTCTCATTAACAATATTCATTTCTTTATAAACACACTTTGACTTTTGTTTACCCTTAGAAAAGTCAGTAGTTGCACTGTAGTCCTTGATAAATAGAATATATCCATGCATTTGATCGACCCTACATGTAACTGGATTAAGCTCTTCTACGTGGAAGCCTTTACGTACATTATATTCCCTATACTCAAGATGTTGTTTCTCTTCACAAAAAAGATTCGGAGATAACTCACATTCAGGAACTTCATTCTTTTCAAGAATTTGATTAGATAGGATACTCAGATAATTTTCAGAACTAATATTCAACACATTCTCCTCATTATGTCTGTTTGATTCCATCTCATCTTCACATGTTTGATATAACATCTGCTCATAGGATGAGATAATGCATGTCTCACTTTCTGAATACACTTCCCCATACATATTTTGAGTTTCATTATCTTCAAAATGATCACTAGGCCCACTGTCTTTATCATGATGTTGATGAACTTGATTATATCAAAAATTTTCTTCAAATAATGGATTCAAGGATATAGAGAACTTGAGCATATCTCCATGAGAGCTTTCATCTGAAACTTCTTCATGTTCATATGTTGTATGATGTTCTATTTCATCGCCGTTATTTGATTCCTGAAATTTTTCATCTTCTTCATCTAGTACCCCCTGAGTATGTACTGATCCATCAACTTGCTTATCATGGCGCATTGAGAATTTTTTTTTACCACTCTTCTCAACATATTTTTGATATTCCATGTCTAGTAAATATGAGATTTCTCCTATACTGAGAAGATATTTTTCCTCACCATCATGGTCATTGATACCTATTTCCATGCAAATCTCACTACGTACAAATTCTTCTTCAATCTGATCCAAATTTTTTTCCTCCATGTCATCACAAGTATTATTATGGTTCTCAGGAATGGATGCTTTTTTATCTTCTATATGACTCTTTACTTTCTTGCACGCTATTTATTAGGTTGAACACCTCGGGTTTAGGATTAATATTGGATGCGTCTACCACTCCATCATTGACAACATTTTTGTTTTGCTTCCACCACTTAGGTTTGTTGTTGGAGTTGGTAGATTTTTTTTCAATTTGGAGAGTGATTTCTCCCTTCAGACCATAACTTCTTCAATGCGGATAGCATTCTTGATCATCCTATCAAAGCTAGGGGAGTCTTGCATTTGCAATGCGTAGTTCAATTCTGGTATTAAGTCATTAACAAAGATTTCTATTTTTTTGGATTCGGGAATAGCCCTTGAATATCTTGCAAAGATTTTCCTCCACCTTTGTAAAAAGTGTGTAAATAATTCGCCAGTCTTTTGTTTAGTGTTGCACAAATCCATCATAGTTACATCATGCTGTATATTATAGGAGTAATGTTGGATAAATCATTGAATTAACTCCTCAAATTTTTTTACCTTAGGTATAAGTTTTGAGAACCACTCCATGGCGTTGGCACCTAGGCTTCCGGGAAAGAGCCGCATGAGGTATGTAGGTTCATGCATGTATTCTATGCTCATAGCACAAAACTCTCTCACATGATCATGTGGATCAGTATCTCCCGTATATTTTTCATATTTCGGCCTTGCCATGTTGGGAGGAAATGGGACCATATTAATACTCTTATCGAAAGGAAATGGACAAATGGAGTCCAAAGAGTATTTCGTCTTGGGTTTAGCCTTCTCCTATTTGAGAGTTGCAAGCTCAGTTTGCATCCAGGT
Organism: Thuja plicata; assembly: GCA_018584345.1. Classification (NCBI taxonomy): domain Eukaryota; kingdom Viridiplantae; phylum Streptophyta; class Pinopsida; order Cupressales; family Cupressaceae; genus Thuja; species Thuja plicata. Next base: position 1,951,620 of record MU224797.1, on the reverse strand, counting down.
TAGTTGTTTGGTGAGAATAGATATAGGAGTCGATACCTCCTTTTCTTTTAGTTGTTCAACATCATAATCCTTAGGTAATTTTATGCCAGTGGATGCTAAATGGAGAAAGTATTTCTCTTTATCTTTGCCAATAATCTTTTCCAAAGTTTTTTGGAATTTCTTGCTCTGTTTGAGTTTATTGTATTCTTCTTCAGTGATGTCTTCCTCACTGCCTAAATCAGACAAAGGACAGTCAAAGTGTTGTTCTTCTTCCTCATCACTATCTTTGTGCTTTTTGTTTTTATCATTGTCATATTCCTTAAAGCCTTACTCCATTCGTGATTGGGTCTTTCCATTTCTGGAGAGTCTAAATTGAATAGGGAACCACAAGATGTTTCTCCTTGCTAAAAGTGTAGTGATCTTGGAGGTACTTTTGATTCCTTAGAAGTGTACTTGTTGCATCTTGTGTTAACCATGTATTCTTATCTCAAATTCATCAAAGTTTCCCGATAGTGTCAAGTAGAGTCTCAAATCGTTCAAGTGAGTGTGTCTAGGTAGAGGTGTCGTTTGTGTTTCAGTGGAAGTAAATGATTCCAGAGTCAAAGGGTTAGAATTCCTTCATAGTGAGCTGGGAATCAAGTTATTTTGAAAAGTGAATAGACCACACATATTGAGACTGATTGTGAGAAACTGACAGGACATGCAAGGTAGACATTTTGAAAAAGAGTTTTGACACAATAATAGGGAGACCAGAAAAGACAATAGGGACAGACTAAAGAGCCAAAAGGGTATCCAAATCCACTGAGGTTTTCTGAGAAACTAATATGCAAGTGCCCAATGTCCTAGATGCGAGTGAAGAAATACGGGATATGAGCCTCTGATGATCTAAGAAATGCATGATGCGAGCTTTCTCCCTAAATGCGACATAGTGCTGACCAAATGTGATTCAAGATACCAGATACAATCTAAGATACTAGATACGAGCCAAGAAATATGGGATACATTTTTTTGATATTTCTATCAGACTTTTGTCAGTTTTGTAAAATGCATTTTGGAAGTTCGTGAAGTTTGTTTGATTGCAAATTGTGCTATGAGACGTTCCCGTGTGTGTAAAACACATGTACTCCAAGGATTGAATTTTGTTTCTTGTTTTGAATGATTTTATCTTGTCAGTGATCTTTCAGACACATCAAGTAGATTTGCATTGTTAGGGGGAACAAACACATCCTTCTGCCCTATTTTCTAGGCAGAGGATAAAAATCTTTGCTTTTTGACTTAGGTACACACTCAAATGCTAATCAGAATATGACCATCACCAAGGATGCAATGGCTCCAATTATGATGCCATATTAGCCGACTCCAAACAAAAGTGAGGGCATGATATGATGAGTGTCTTGGGGCAATTACTTTTTGCCTTGCACAAGGATTATCACCCGTTTGGAGATGAATCAGGTAGTTAGACTACAAAGTTCATTGTTTATGATGGGGAAATCCGTTTGAAATCGTCTCCCATAGAATTTCACAAGAAAAAATTGAGGCGTATATCCCTATGAGTACTCAAATGGGTGTAGTCTCGCAAGAAAGATTCAAGCCGCTTCGCTCTATACATACCCAAGCATGTCCAAGGAATGATGTCAAAATTCTGAGAACAAAACTGATTCCGTCTTCCAAGGCTTTGGGCTATGAGGAAGCAATTATTTATAGTGAGTTGGAAGGGTTGGCATAAAATCTGTCCTCACTTGGGTCGTTCCTAGGAGATTTTTCCCTCAACCGACAGGCCCTCTACTGTTAAATAAGCATACAAAGGATTGACGAGCGTAGGATTTCTAGATTTCTGATTCTTCGAAAGAAGAAGAGCATACTCTCCTAGTCCATGCCATTTTCTCCCAAAATAGTTCAATCAAATGTTTATTCCCTCAAGCCATTTGAGATTGATTTAGATATTCCTAATTTATTAAAACATAGTACGTGAAAGCAAAGTTTGATTGTTCAGTTTTCCCAAATTTAGGTGATTTTCTTGTTCAATTACTATTTTCCAAAATTTAGAAAATGAATTTTTTTAGTTATCCCACAAAATTTTAATGCTTTGTGTTGTTAAATTAATTTCCCAAAATGAAGTTAAACAGTGAGTTTGTTTTCCTTGTTCAGTTACTCCATTTTCTTTTCAAGTTTTAAATCAATGTTTGATTTTTTTATTTTCCTTTAAAGGAAAAGAGCATACTTATCTAATTGATTTAACAAATGAGAAGAAAATGTGTTCTTAGTTTGAAAAATAAAAATAAAATGGAGGTCAAGATAAGGGGATGGTAACCTGAAAAACCACAAGTCAGTATTCTTTTTCTCGCTCTTTCAGCTTTGATAACAATCTGCAAACACAAGTTAAGCGGTTCAAAATATCAAAAGCACAACTGATCAAAATGTTAGAGGTTAGGCAATGTAGTATGAAAAGTTTTTAACCAGATACAATCCTAGAAATCCAGGACGTGATGCAATATACCATATACAAGCTTTTGTTACCAGATATGATAGAGTGTGACCAGATGCGAGCCTGTACCAGAAATGAGCTAGGAAATCCAGGATGCGATTTATGAAATAAAGGATGCGAGCCTAGATTATGCGATGCGATGATTCCTCCTAGATACGAGCTTTTAGGACCAAAAATGACTTTGTTCCTGAAAAATAGGAAGAAAAATTAGTGAAAAATGGATGCAAAATGAGGCAAAGTCAGAAATCGAGCCCCACAGTGGGTGCTAGAAATGTGTGTGTGAATTAGTGGACTTATTATCTGCAACACGACACTTCAATAGATCATTATATTAGTAGAAAAAAATAAAAAGAAAGGGTTTGAAGCTAAATACTAAAAGTGATCTATTGCTTCCTATCTAGGAGGAGTTTGAAGAATGCCATAATCATGCACTCAGATTATGCACAAAGCAATGACATATACAACCTAAGAATGAAAGATTTGAATCAAAATTAATCTAAATGATCACTAAACATGCATATTAGCTCTAAAAACTATGATAATAACAATGCATAATATTCAATCTAAGATGCAATATGGATTCACAAGTAATCTAAACAACATAACAATGCTTTTCAATTTTAAAAATTAAGGCTCATTTGAGCTCAAAAACTCATTCTATTTATAGAAGAAATGAGGAGAGAGAGGGGGGACAAGGGTCATTAATGGAGGTGTAAAAACCATTAATGAGGTGTAAGAGGCTTTAATGCCAAAGACATTAATGAGGCATGGTGGAAGGTATATGCATTAAATGCAAGCATTTAAGAGGCATGGTGAGGGTTTAAGAAGCATGTGTGAGGGTTTAGAGTCAAGCTTGAGAAAGTTGACTTTCTCAAGTGGGTTGGATTTCTAATCATAGGATTAGGAATGTGACATCATTAGAAAGTGGGTTAGGATAGGATTAAGATTAGAATTAGCCTTAGCATGGGGGAATAGGTTAGGATGGGTTTGAACCCAGGATTAAGGTGGTTTAGATGGGTTAGGTTAGGGTTAAGGGGAATATTAATGAAATGAATTATAATTAATATATTCATTCAAAAATAAGGAAATTAATTATTTAAGCTTTTTATTGCTTTAGATAATTAACTAGGACTATAGCCAATTAATTAGATTAATTTAGGCTAGAAGATAGGGTTTTTGCAAGTGATTAGATATAATAGGGATTTATTTAACTCATTTTTAAATTAATTACCTTAGCCATGTTTGATTTGAATTTATTTGAATTAAAATTGATTTGATTTGATTGGCTTAGGTGATTAATAAAATTTAGTGATTAAATCACTTAGGAGATTAAATATGATTTGAATGAATTATGTCATCCGATTGAAGAGTTTTCTGGACATAATTGGGGGTATGATCACACTTAGGGAAAATAGGGTCTGTGGTCAGAGCAGACCAAATTAGGGTGGTTACACTTCCTCTTTAGTTAGAGGGTGTGATCGCATGGGATTCCCCGGGCTCGGAGTCTGGAGGTTTGCCTTTTTTTCAGGGTTTGCGGAAGGGAATGGTGCGCTTTAACCTGAGGGATATAAATTGAACTTCACTTATCATTTTTACACTTACCATGAACAAATTACCCTCAGAGCGAATTAAGAGCGATTTGTGCAAATTCACAAAGAGCTAAGTGTGATTTGCTTCGAGAGTTAACAATGATTCAGAGTGATTAACCGTGCTTCAAGGTATTCTCTGGGTTCTCAACATGTTTTTGGCATGTTGAAGCTATCCATTTGTAGAGCACCTCATGTGCCCTTCCTCCCACATCCTCTAGTTTTTCGATAGGTTCGTCCTACCCTTCTCTCCTTTTTCTTTTCTTTTTGCTTTGTTCTTTCATTTCTAGTTTTCTTTTGCTTTGTTTGCTTTCTGTGTTTGGGTCTTTGTCGTCACCTCCCATTGGTGGGATGGCTTTGTAGGAAGGTTTTCCACCTTCTGTGCATTATTTGTTTCTATACATTTGTAGATAATGTGTTAATAGTTGTAAATATTTGTAAATATCTGTAAGCTTTTGTAAATAGTTGTAAATTTGTTAGTAGTTGGTCGATGATTGTTGTAAATTGGTTGTTCTTCGGCCTTCTATGTAAATAGTATTCTCAAGGTAGTTTTTGTGTTTAGTCTGCATATCCCATCAAGTTTAACCCATCCTGTGGCAAGCTCACCATGTCCTCTATATTGTTGAATCCAATTCGAGCTCGCCCACCTAGTTTTTTTGCTGGACTCAAACTCGACACCTCGCCTGTTCGAGTTGCAGCATTTCTCTCTCCTCCCATCGCTTTGGCATTGATGGTGGGATTAAATTAACCATGTGCGAGCATTTAAAGTAATCACAAGTGGCATTCATTCCATTTGTGTCAAGACAACTGTCACCTTAAATGCCATTACTCTATTTGTTGCATGACCGTGTGACAACCCACATCATTGAGTATGGCTTATTGCCCAGTCACTTCAATAACGGCTAGTTTCTCTGGACTCTAGGTTCCATGTAATCCCATGACCTTCATCACATTTTTCGCATGGACCAAAACCCCTGAGACCCCTAGGTGTTGATCAAATTCAAAGCTATTGTTTATTGCATTTCTGGGATTTGATGCAAGCTAACATCTTTTTGAGGACGTGCGAAATGGCGATGAAATCTCTGAAACCCAAAAATTTATTATATTTAATTACTTGTATTAATGGTTTTCCAGTCTTGTAGGCATTAATTCATCAATCAATATGTCTGAGGTAGCTTCCCTCCCGGAAGTCTAGAACTCCCGACCACCTCAACAAGAGCGGCCACCAAGACAAGGGCCTAATAGGCACTGGAAAAGCTCCCACTTACTGTAAAATATCCAAGGGATGCTTCCATCATGGGATCCAAGATGGATTCTAAGTTACAACTAATCACTGACACAGAGGTCGGACCATGGGCCAAATTATAGGGCATAGTAAGAACAATGTTCACTCAGCATTGTATCGAAGATAGTATGGCGAAGAACGTGGCCGCCTCTGACATCATCAAATCCACCTGCTTCCCTTACTCTATGTAGGCCCTAGAGTTGATCCTAACTCTGGCCAAACATTACAATACCACCATACGAGCCGTTATACTTGATGCTCCCTTCCAACGGGCTACCCAACGCCCCTAGTATATCTCGACACTGCTAATCTAGCTTCAAGATTGGGAATCCCCTAGTTTGCTAATTCTATTTTCATCTCCCAGGACACGTCGCTATAAGAGTTCAATAATGTACAACAGGATTCCAGGCAACACCTCAACACCTACTGGCTGAAGACTCCGAGGAGGGATTATAAGAAGATGAAGTAGGAGATCCCCCGCACAGATTTCAAAGAAATCATATAGGCAGGGATCATCTTTCTATGTCGGGTTTGCGGGGAATCACATGCCCAGGATTTCTTAGCCTAGATGTATTACTTTTTATACAACATCACCACAAATGGGCAGAATTTTGACTGGGTAACCATTGTTGCCAATAATGTATATTTTCAGCTGAATAAGGTCAGCGAGACATCAAATTTCTACATGAATTCGTATGTTCTATGGGCACTGGCATATCAGAGACCCGGAATTCAAGGTTTAGTTACAGTGGACATCCTTGGGACTGACCAGAGTGTGCCTTGGGATCATTTTCCCCAAATTCAATGGGAAGCTAACTTCCCTAATTTTTTTTGAGTAAATGATACCTTCGTTTACTAAAACATTTTTATACCATCTCAGGATGCTGGTTACTGGTTTTCAAAGGAGGCTATGGCCTTGGTGAGTTCATATAGAAATTATTTTATTCAATTTCACCAACATTCTTATATTCGGGTGACCAGATTCTATGGAAAACCCTACCTATTAGCCAAGCATTGTGGGGATATGATTATTTTGATGGAGTATTGTAGGTAAATCCTAGAGCTACATACATTTTATGGAGTCAAGAAAGTTACCTCCGTCCCTTTCTTGATCACTTGCGAGAATTACTCTTGTAGCCTTGCAGCGGCGAAAGAAGCCAATAATGAGTTAAAAAGTCTGGGGCTGGTAGAATTCTATCCAGCGCGGAACAATTTTGATCTGCTCAGAAAAATAAACACAACATTACCCTGGGTGTCAGTGCCCCACAAGCCTCACTCAGAGGATTTTTGGGCAGATTTCCAAGATGACTTTGATGTCCGTGGTCGAAAGTATGAAAGGATGACAAAAGGACTGATAAAATGCCTCGACCTTCATACCTTTCCAAAGGAATTTTTAGATAGTGGGCCCTTGGAGGACCCATCATACAAATTACAGGGGATTAATAAGATGGATCTCCCTCTGGTGGATTGGGACACCCCAAAAGTTTTGACAATAGAGGACGTCACACAAGGCATCGTGCAGCACAGTCATGATTTTATTGCACAAGTATACAAGAAAAGCACCTGCCGAGAGGGTCCAATTTTGCAGGGGTCCACTTCGGCCTCTAAAATGTCTAGACAAGGTAGAGATAAGGGGAAAAAAAGGAGAGAACCCCATCCCTATCCTCAGTTCCACCCCCTATCATGGAACAAATCCACGCCTAGCTTGAGTCATCCCGACAACAGACTGAAACAATCAGCACCCGACTTTTTGTTGGTCTCCCGATCACTCCGGTGGGATTCACCCTTCCTACAGGCTCACCATCACTTGCAACACTTATGATTTGGGCAGTAAATACCAAGGATGAGAGTGCAACTATTATAGATGTTGGGGTCCCACTACAAATGAGGAGAAAGAAACCAAGGGCAGATAATCCTCCACCAAGCATAGATACAATCCCCGAAACATCAGGAAATATTCCTATGGAGCTTATCCCTTCCTCCCCTGAAGTTGAGGATCATTCGGAGACCTCCCCTCCCCATGTTAATTTTGATGATATCTTCCAGACTGTGGACTTGGTAAATCTATAGGAAGATGTGGAGAGGGCAGTAGAGGAGATTGTCATGCAAGAAGTAGAAAATGTCCCCAGAGAGGGAGAAAGACAAGAAAAGGAGGTTGCCCCAAAAAAGGAGGTTAGGGAGAAAGAGAAGGAATGGGTAAATATACCAAGTATTGAAGAAACACTGGTCCTAGGGACCGGGATAGGAGAGAGGCATTTGCAGGATGAGCAGTCAACTATGGCTAGGGAAACTGGACTTTTGGGAGAAACTGTACCCCCAGTTGTCACTCTCCAAATGCCTCTAGTTACTCTGGGTAACCTGTTACCCCAGAATATGACATTTGGCAAGGTGGTCTTCGCAACATAATAGTCAGATCTAGGCCAGACACCTTCGCCCCCTCAAAAAAATGTGCCCTCAGAGGAGAATGTCCCAGCAGATAATGTCGAAGGAAACCAACAACAGGACATGGGGGAGAACCCAAGAAACATGAATAAAAATGTCACAGGTGCTGGGGAAGGCGGGATCCCCGACACTACAGATGAAAATGCCACTAAGGTGGGAGAAACAGGGAATCTCAGGAGTGGATAAAAGGATTCCACAGAGACTACAGATGTCGAAGAAGTGTGGCCACCCCCCAAAGAAAACCATAGTATCCAGGACTTATTTGTAAGATCACCCCCACCACCATAGTGGTTGGTAGAGTCAAGAAAAAGGAAGGCTCCGACAGCAATGAGAGCTCCCCTCTCTTTGGCTGAAATGACGACACAAAACCAAGAGGCTCAGAAGCTCAAGAAGGCCCAGACCCTCCATACCCTTTGGACTGGTCTGGGAGGAAATACCATCATGATGGTAGCGATGCCTTCCCCAGATGTAGAAGAGGCAGCAATACAAGTTGTGAAATATATGATCACAGAAGTTCCTCTGGGGAGGAGAGACAAACAGGGAGAATTAGACCTATTAAAAGAGGTTGGTTGGGCAATTGAGGCTCGATAAGATAAAAAATCCCATAAACTGAAGGAGGCAAGAGAAGAAAATGCTAATCTCCTCAGGCTTCTTACAGAATTAATGCAGCCTTTAACTGCAATTCCTCTGGAGGCCTCCACCTCTAGAACATCGCACCCACAGGGTGACATTGACGCGCTAAGAACCATGAAGAAGAAAGCACAAGCTATTGACGATTGGGTGACATAACATATAGGATCTGCAAGGCACTTCCTGACGACTACCCTCCTGAACCTCCACCAGGCTAGCAACATCTTGGGCCAGGTGAATGATGTCATTTCCCAGTGAGAGGGGGAGATAGAAAAATACAAAGAATGGATCGGTGAGTTGGAAGAAATAATGAACATCGGGGAGGATATTGTCACTGAGACAAAAATTTTGGGGGATGAAAATTTTGGGTTCCTCCGGGTCCAACACTCTAGACTTGGTCTCAAAATAGAGATGAGCAAGCAACTGGTAGAGGCCTTGAAGGATAAAGTCTTGAAAATTCAGAATTCTTTAAATTCATATGCGACATTTGTTACAAGGGTTTTGACAATTGATCCCTTTAGCACCAAGACTTGTGCTCCGGTGGATTTTGATATTGGTTAATTTCATGAGATAATGGTATCATGGTTCTGGTCTGCCATAGATTTTGATGGGGTGAAAAGGTCATGCCTCACCCAGATGTTGCTTCGAGCACATGATGCCGCAAAGATGGCCATAGAATTCAAAGAGGGTGCCCAGGATGTCGACGATCAATTGGAGGCAGCCAAAGAGCGCCAAGATTGTATAAAAGAGATAGACGAAGAAAGAATCCTCCAGATCTTGGAGGCATTCAAAAGAGTATAAGACAATAAAGTCCTCCAGTCTCTGGAGATTTTTTCCAGTAGGGTGAAGTTTTGCAAATTTTTTATTCTTTGAGCATAAGCTTCCGGACTCCAGAATTCTGGGCCCAAGTTTTTGTATTCATTCACAGTGATTTGCGTCGAGGTTCCCCAGATCCAATCAATCACTGTCAAGCAGTTAATAAGGGTCAGAATGTAGGTGATCCAAATAATGACATGTTAGGCGGAAGAGATGGTTCTGACAGACGTCTTCTTATTCCCTCGAGGCGCCGCTCCCACATTAACTACCTGGTGCACATTGAAGACATGGAGCTACAATTTTCATTAATGAGGTATGTAGCCTAGGTTACTCGGATAAGAAAATTTCCTCCATAAGTACCTCAACTCTCTTCTCTAGGCCAATTCTTCTAGATTTCTCCTCTATCTTCTTCTGTCTTGTCAGACCTTTGTACATATCGAGGTGATTGTAAGTGGTGCATGTAGTACCGACCATAGATAATATATTATATTTAGCAAGTTTATAGGTAGATTAGGTCAAGTTGTAGGTCAAGTTTGTGTATAAATAAGAAGTTCGATGCCATAACAAGGGTCGGCGAAATTGATGATTTTACAGTCTAACAGTAATAGAGGCATAGTATTTTTGAGTTCATTGCAAATAGCATTTTACTTTCAGTTGTTCTCAGTAGCTCAATGCTTAGTTGTTCTTAGTAGCTTAGAATGCTCCCTTGGAGCCATGAATGTACTCGCCAGTGATGCTGGAACATTTTCAAGATAATGAAAGAAGGAAGAACATCTTGTGGCCATGTGTTGTTGTTGTTCTGATCTCTGAAGTTAGCAAACATCTTTTGTGCAGTGTGTTTTCTAATGTCCTTTGCTCCTATGTTTTAGTTTAGATTAATGATCTTATATCCCTTTGCTATTGAATGCATATGAATCAGTGGTTCATTGTGTATTTGGTATTTAGTGTAGTTTTCTTGCATTGGAGCATTATTTTATGTTTGAATATATATTGCATAACTATAGGTAGAAATATACTTCTAACCTTGATCTATCTTTTGAGTTTTTTTTGATAATCCAAATGCTTGTAGGAAACCCTATCCCTTTTGAAATCCCCAAAAAGATGAGTAAAAACCAGCTATCCCCTCAAAAAACAATCACCTACCCAACTTATCTCCCTCACACCGTCGAGACCCGACTACCAGGTGCTTGGAGGCTAGGAGCCTAGGAGAATTCATTCTTCGGTAAACCTCTACAGGCGGAGTTGGCTGGCACCTCAGTACCCGGTGACAACTTATCTCTGTTGGTGGAGCTGGTCACAAAGTCCCGTCAACACACTCATTTGAGTTTTATTTAACATATATCAAAATCAGATAGGGTTCCTTTGTACGGACAAGGTAAAATATTGACTGTTATAGTGAGACTAGGCCTATTTGGGCTTGATTCTTCAATCTGAGATAGGTGAATAGTCATCCATAACTTTTGAAAAATACATAATTAGGAAATTTTCTTTGGTGAGATTGTATATGAGACTATTATAGATTTTTTCCCAATTTTTATGAAGATCCAACGATTCAAAAAAAATTATGATATTTTTACCAAAAATGGTAAAATTCATTCTTGAACAAGGTTTTAAGGGAGATTTGATTTTAACACCATTCAATTGATCTTTTCTTTAGGACTGGTAATAATAAAAAAATATGTGAAATCAAATTATCTTTCCATCAATATAAGTTTTAGACCTATATCATTCCATGTGAGATTATGTCATTCAAATTATAGACTAGTTTACATAGAGGAAATATACAAAAACTTATTGTTATTAAGTCCAATCTCCCCAAAACTAAGACCCCCCATTACAACGATGGATTTAGGATATCTATGTCTTTTACAACTTATTCCCCCTAATATATTATTTTATATTTTTTTTATAAAGTTTTAATTTTTTTATTAAATCTTACTAATTTAAATTTTAATTAGTTTGAAAATCATTAAATAATTAATATAATTGATCTAATCAATTTGTAATTACATTTTAAATAATAATTAATTAAGATTATAGGGATTCAAGAGTAAAATTAAGTATTGATATTATTTTTTTAAATGAATGTTAAGTAATACTTATACTTAATGAGGTAATTTATATTGAGACATTTGTGAAATTGAAAACTAAATCATATGTGACATAAATGGATTCATCAGATATATTTCATATGTGTGCTCTATGTCATTGTGTTTTGTGTGGGTGCATATTGTCCATTTGGGTGGAGTGTTTCCCTAGGTGGATTTTGACTTTCAAACTTGGATTATTTATGGTTTTATACCTTTTTTTTCTCTTTGGAGTTATATTTTGGAAATTTCATAACCATTTTGATGTCATGATTGGTTCATGTGTGGTTTTGGTTGCATCAGGGAGTTATGTTATGTTTTCCACTGAGTCTTAATCATTATGTTATTGACCACAAGAGGTGACAACCATTATTGTGTTGAGTTTGATTCTACTTGGTCACCTTGTTTCTTCTATTTTGGTTGTTCTATGACCCGACTGATGGTCTTTGGATTATGTTTACTCCATATTTGGAGATTGGTGGCATTAATGAATTTGTCCTTGAAGTTTTGATTTATATTGTGATATGATGAACTATGAGAATTGGTAATTGATGTTGAGATGTCTATTATGGGATGGGAAGTTTGGATCCTTTTATAGGATGTGACATTGTTTATTATGCTTCAACACTTGTCTTTGATGACTTTTATGATGTAATGATTTGCGAGAAGTCTTTTATGGTTTTGATTTTTCTTTCTCTTTGGTTTATTTTGGTTGAAGAATTAGGGTAGGTTATCTAGGATCATAGAGGGGAAGTGGCTTGCAATGAGAGTCAGGGCCCTAAAGAGGATTCCAAGGTAACTCATTGTAAGTTGAATCAATAAGTGATAACTTAATAAATTTATTAGGAAAGAAGCATTAATTTAAGATAATATGTGTGTCTCTCTCATGCCTTGAGTGCTAGTTCAAAATAGGATGAGAGTGGGAGAAGATGCTTGATTGAGGTATGTCATAGTTCATTTTCCTTGTCAGTACAAAAGGATTACCGATACCACATAGATTCACTTGGGGGTCAAGATCTAGAGAGACTACTAGGATAACTCAAGAGTTGACTTATGTGATGACACTTCCCTATATGCTTTCTAGGTTCCTACATAAGTATTTGATACACCTGATTTGTGGTCTAATAATTTATACTTGATAACCTTATCACCATTTTATATGTCTACCTTTGCATTAGTCTTTCTTGTTTGGTTGATTCTTTGAGTGAGGCCCGATGTTTATCTCCTTAGCATGGTGGGGTGACCTCCAGGTTCCACATGGTTGGGTGGTAGTGATTCTTTTTACCATTGAAATCTGACTTCATGTTCATGTTCTTGGATGATCCTAGATGGTGTTACTACCATGTTCATTGTTTGGAGATTCTTATTGTCATCATGAGATGTTTATCATGTATTGACTTGAAAAATCCACTCGGGAGATGTTATATTTTATAATATGACTTTTGATTCATTATTGTGATCACTATGACGTGTGTAGTGGAAGATGTACTATATGTGTCCCATGATGTATCAATTGTATCCTATTGACTATACCTTTTTTATATTAATATGGTGAATGTATCATGATTCCTGCTATTTGATGTATATGTTAGTTTCCTTATTAATATGTGTTCATTTCATTATGGCTAATTAAATAAATAGAAGTATTTCATTGGGTTTTAAAATGAATGTAAGAAATATCATGTGATTATGTTATGGTCGTTCTTAATATTTTAGTTAATGTAGTTAAAAGTAACTACATCTTGGAACCTTGGGGATAGTTAACTAGTTTTATAAACATTGGTATAATGTTTAATCATATGTTAATTATGATTGTTCAACTTGTGTTTGTACTTGATTCCACATTTTTATTCATTTTATGTTGTGTAATATTTTAAGAAAATAAAAATTATTGCATCAACATAGTCTAAATTTAGGTTAATTTCTCATGGATTCCCTGGTGGGGCGTTACAGCTGGTTCTTTTTGGGTACTTCACCTAAAGAAAATCTTTTTAGAGGTAAAGGGTTAGAAGGAAACCTATCTTAAGGTGATGCACTAAAGTGATTCTTCAAGACCAATATTTTTATTTTTGGCATACATGTGCTTAAAAAATCCAACTGCGACATAACATAACTCAAATTTTACTCATACCTATACATAAGAGTTTCAAATGAAAATGTTTATAACCCAAGAAGGAAAATAGGGGTTTCACAATTAGGTGTTTTTTGAATCACTCATACAATTATATGACCTATAAAAGTATGATATATCCCATCTAAAGGTATTGAAAGTGGTAAATATAAAAGGAAATACATAACATTTTACAGAGACACTTATCCGTCTATGCTCTACACACAGTAAAACAAGCCTTGAGAAGGTAAAATCATTTAAATCTATTGAATAAATGATGTCTTTCTATAGTAGTGTACAAATCTCAAAATGGGTTACAAGAATAATTTCCTACTAAAAGAACCTCATAAGGGTTACAATACAACATGAAGAATGCCAAGAACTGTCTAAAAGTGAAGCCTTCTCCCAATACTTATCTTCCAAAGGTAGCTGTTACCGATTTTCGATACCAAGATCAATCAGGTTTTCAAGCCTAAAACCTTGCTCAAATTTGCAAAGAAGCCCTGAGAACCCTTAGTCTTCCAGTGTTAAACGATGAGTTCAAGCCCTAAGCCTTGGCGTTCTATTTTTCTGTTACTTTTTCCATTCACTTAGGGCACGTGTTTTAAATGAAATCGCCTTGTCGCGATATCCCGAGCGAATATTCCATATGTCTCCCCGAATTTGCGTTTCCTTTATGTCGCGAGGTCTTGAAATGGTTCAGAATATTCCTTTAGTGTTCTGAGACTTAGCGATTTCATCTTAGTTGGGAATTCGCGGGACAGTTATGTCATAAGGCTTTATGAAGATGGGACCCACTGCTCAGTCGGGCGATCGCGTCAGGTTCTTGATAGTTAGCAAAATGTTCTCAGACTTCGCAACTACTTCATGTCGCGTTATCGCCAGATTAAGTCAAAGGTAACAGTTATGTCAGGCCTTCAGTCGCATAGTCTCGAAATGGAATGGCGGTTAAGAGATTTTAACCCAGAATTCGTGACTAACTATTTGTGGTCTGCGGTAATGTTTAGTCGGGATGTCACTGGAACAGGACGATGACTCAATTCTCCAGTACGCAATGAATGAACCAATGACTGTGCGACATGTGTCACAAAGTGGATGGTTGTTAAAATATTGTCGGGGGGTCGCCAAAAGGAAAAAGAGCATTCAACGACAACGAGACTAGGTACTTTTCCTTTAGTCGCGATGTCTGGGAAAGACTTAAGGGTATGTTCAAATGTCTAGTGATTAAGCGCCAGCCGTCAGATGAGAAGATCAAAAGATCCAATGGTAGTCGCGAAGTCTGGGAAGAAAAGTGCCCTAAGGAAGAAGCCCTCCCGACTTAGCAATTAAGGCATTGTCGCGTAGTCTGGAAACAGAGCTTAAACATTCAGCGACAAGGAGATCACCATGACGGCTAAGCAAGGTAGTTAGTCGCAAGGTCTGGGAAAGAATGATGAGTTAAGGATAACTTTGTGCGACTTTGATTTCAGTCATGTTGCATGATCGCCAGATCGTGACTCAGGTTAGCCAAGGGTAAGAAAGCATGTTGTCGCCAAATCTTGAGAAGAAACCATGGTTGGTGATAGAGGCCTGCGACAAAGAGACTTAATGCAGTCGCGCAGTCACCTGATCCTGAAATTTAAATAAAAAAGGTGGCGGGAGTTTTCTGATGTGACAATATGAATCGCTCGGTGACCAATCACAGGCTTTTATCACTGTGCAAAAAATGTAGCAGCAATGTAGACAGAGCAAATGAACTGTTAGAGAAGAATTTTTTAAGGGAATTGATGGTGTATTCATTTGCCTTCACCGTGTTTTTAGTTTCAGAGCCCAGGTTGTTAGGTTTGCAGAAAGATTAGATATTTTCTCAGACGCTGGAAATCGGATATTTTACAGATGAAAGATCAGCTTTGAAAAGGTCAGAGGATGCATTTTTGGGGCTGCAGAAAAGTTATTACAATTCAGAGACTTTTGTGACTCTTCTAGAGGGATAAGACTGCTTCTGTGGAGGGGCA
>MU224797.1:1884457-1909093 GCA_018584345.1 Thuja plicata | reverse complement strand
GTGAGCCGAACTTACATGTGTTGGTCTTTGTAGACCTGATTGTGTTCATGTTCTCATCAAGTTGTTTTAATAGGATCTCACATAGATCCATCTAAATTCCTTTGGTCACTATCTTGTAAGCTATGCTTACCGCTGTTGCAGAAATATTGTTCAATCTTGTAGCCTGAAAATTTTTATACCCAACTACACATGCACCAAATTTTAGTTCTTCATCAGTGATTATGTTCACTTTGAGACCTCTGTTGTCTCCTTCTGCATTGGTGAGTTTTTCAACTTCTTTCATGGATGGATGCTTGTTTTCCCTAGGTTTTTTGGTTATTAGATAACCAATGATAGCGTGAAGAACATCCTTGGTTATTTTCTTGGGTTGGTCTAGCCATAGCTTCTTGTTATGCATTCCGCTCAAGACTAACCTTATCCATTCTGTTTTGAATTCCCTTGGGAAATGTAGGGCATTAGTTAACCCTTTGAATTCCAAGTGTTTGTGCTCTTCCTTTAGTTTCCCTTCGGCATCACAAATCTTCTTAAAAGATTCATCCATTTCAAGATCACCTATCTCTTTGATCTTGCAGTGAATATAAGACCTAACATCTTGTATGAGCAAAACCCTAGGTGGGATTTTCAAAAATGCGTTAGTTTCATTGGGTTTCGATGCAATTTATAGGAAGATCTTATACTTGGGCTCTACACATGTACTATTCTTGACCAGCTTAACCACATTCCTCTTATCATTCTTGATTTTAGTAGTTCTTGAGGTGGTTGCCATTGTTTTTCAAGTTTTAGGGTATTCTTGAAATTTAGGGCTTTCTTGAAAAATAATGACAGAGATCTTTCGGTGCCTTTTATACTTACTTCAATTCACAATAGTGGTGAAAGATCTATTTTATATATGCTTAGATTGATCTGAGGACGCTATGCTTTCTGCTCTTTAATCTCTCTATCTTTCGCTTTGCTTTCACTTCAAATCACGGGTGAAAAATGAAGTTGTCCCGTCGACTTTTTATAGAATTTTTGCCCTAAGTCTTTGTAATAAATGCTCAATGAATCATCGGGATATGAAGATGGGTTTTATCGGGAAGACTTTACAAAACATTGTCGGTGAAGTTGAGTTGGCCGGGACAGTTGTTAACAATGTTTCTTGTACCGACGGATATCAATATTCTATAGTGACAACTTGCATCTTTTCTTTCTTATCGATGTGTGTTGGGTTACATTGTCAACTTAGCCACTTTATGTGTTGACCGACAATTTATGGTAAATGTAGAACAACTTATCTACTTTGTTCACCGATGATTTTTGGTATGCGTATACCGACAGGGTTGATTTCTCAGAATTGTAACAAGTAACATAATATGCATCTTTATTCATGCATATTTTGAATATCTATCAATTTTATAATGGAACTGATGCAAAATATGACTTGGTATAGTGCAGTTCCATACTTACTTGTTTAGCTTAAGTGGTGGTGGTGATGTCACCAAATCCATTGGATGGGGTGTCACCATTTTCATTGCTTGGCCCAGCTTCATTATTTCTTGAAGCTTTTATCCATATTTTGTCTCTTGCCCTCTAGATATCTTCAATGGTGTTTCCATTGGGATATGTGCTTGTCTCTATCAATCGGTCTTGGTAATCTTTCTTGAGGTGACCAACTTTATGACAGTGCAAGCATGCCGTTATGGGGTTTGACCAACCTCTAGACCTTTTGGTCCATTCTCTCATGTAGTTTACAGAAATGTGACCATATCTACCACATGCTGTATAGTTTGTCCATGTATTATAATCCCATGTATATTGATTACCTATTCTCCTTGGTTGATAAGGAATATTTTGACCTTTGGGCTTCCATGCTTACCTTTTTTTCCATCATTCTTCAGATGTGTGCCCATTCATCTTGCATGTAGGACAATATTTGTCCATGTAGGTTTCCTTCTTTGGCTGTTCTATCTTAGTCTTGCATTCATAAGGCTTATGTCCTTTCTTGTTACATTTATAACAAAATCATATGAATGTAGGTGTAGATTTAGGAATACCTTTCATTTTACCTCGACATACATTTGCTGTGTGCCCTTGCTTTCCACAGTGTTTGCATGTTAGCTTTCTTGGTCTTGGATTTTCATAGACATTCTTTGAGTTTGCTTGATTGGATGATTCTCCATTTTTGGTAAAGCCTATATTGTTGTTGTTGTTGACTCTTCGTTGTCCTTTGAGAAATTCATCCATTCTTTTACTTCTCTCTTCAGCCTTTCTGATAATATCATTATGTTGTTGCTGAATTCTAACCTCATGTTTTAGCTTTTCATTTTCTTCTCTTAGTTCACCGATAATCTGTATTCTCTCAATGAGTTCCACATTTATTCTGTTTGCTTCTTGACTCATAAGAATAATCTGATTTGTGAGATCATGGTGATGCTCAACATGTCTTTGAATTTCCAATTCCTTTTCTTGTATTTTCTTTGTAATCTTCCTTCTGTCATCAATAGAAAGTGTTCTTTCTATTTCAGCTTATCTAGTAGAACTCATCACATCAATCATTCTTACCATCTGGCTCTCTTGATCGATTTTTAGCATCTTTATTTGCTTTGTCAGATGTTGATTGATCTCCTTTAGATTTGTGATGTTCTCTTCTGATGTATCTGATATATTAATTGTATTTGATCCTAAAGATTTAAAGAAATATGGAATCTCTTCTTCTTGATAATATTTTTCATTATTCCAGGTAGCCATACCTTTCCTCTCATCTAACAACTCTCTCATCTTGATTCTAGCTTCTTTATACTGTTCATAGAACATCTGTATCTCAAGTTTTTTGTTCTCAATGTTCTTATCAAGTTTGTACTTCTCCATCATATGATATTTTCTCTTAAGCCTTTAAGCTTTCCAAGAAGAGACTTAGCTCTGATACCAATTGTTGGAATTAACGGGAAGAAGTACTGAGAGGGGAAGGGTGAATCAATACCTCTAAAACTTTTAACACCTTTCTTAATTCATCATTAGTAATCATACATTACTTTATTACCGATCATTACTGTTGTTCTTTCTTATGTATGTATTGTTCACTCATAATATTTAATGGTTTGCAACATTCATAGAAACATTCATGAAAATGATAAACACATAACACAAGATATGGTATCGCAGAAAACTCCTGTTAGGAAGTAAAAACTATGGTGGGGTTGGCACCCACAAAACTTCACTATCTGTAGAATGGAAGGGAGCCGGTTAAGGCTTACAATTTGATCACTTTTGATGATCTACCCTGTTAGGAGTATTAAGGTGGAGGCCTGTTAAGATCTACTCTGTTAAGAGCTTTACCAACACTGATTTAAGTGTGTACTCAGTTATGAGATTTTATAATAGGACGGTTAAGCCCACCTTTCGTGAAAGGATTTCATTAGTGTACTACACTTGTTAGAATGAGTACAAATCTTGACCTGACTGCATACAATCTATAATTTCTGATTATAGATCCATTAAAGCTCTCAGAATAATAATATCACCTTAAGTGATTGATGAATACCTTTTCTCTGCTTGTCGGTAACCTTTGTTCTATTCTTGAAACTGACTTGGTTCTTTTTCTTTCCTTTTGCATGAATTCTCTTGTCTAGTCTCTAGTTTCTCTTCGTGGCTACTATCTTCATTGAACAACAACTATTCTCAATAGATTAAGCACCTATTTATACAAGTATTTGACCTATCTTAGATTCACACATTACAATGTTAACTCTTAGATATAAGGTTTACAACTTGACCTTGATCTTTAGTTTGCATGTTTTAAATTAGTAAAACTAATTAAAATAATAATAAATACATTGCTTCCTCCACACATAATGGATTTAAAAGTAAATCAAGAAGCTATAAATACAACTTTAGTGATTTATCTGATGTGGAAAGTCAGATCCACTTTTTGCGGGATGTAACAGACTGTCGGTTCTTGGTTGTCGGGTTGAACTTGAAGTCTGTCGGCGTTCCTTTGTTTGAACTATTCACCGGGTTCCCTTTGTCTGTTGGGTTCCTCTCTTTGCTGTTCCATCAGGTTTCCTTTAACTTTTTGTCATCGGATAACACTTAACAGTGTTTATCGAGTAACCTTAGCATCGGGTGGTGTTGTGCCCTATCTATCGGTGTGGAGTAAACTGATGGTGCAGATCATTTTTTTCCTTAAGTATACTAATGGAAAAATATAATGCCTTAAAAGGTGCCATTTGAATCTTGGACTTCTTTAGTGGGGAAAAATAAGAGTAAGTATCTGTAATGATAAATTTTATAGGCCTTTCGGGAGGAGGCTTAACATTTACATCTGATGTATCCTGACTCTTTCTCTGTAATTTATCAAAATATCGGATACACAACTCCATTATGAAAACCTCATTACTTTCCTCACTATATAATTTAGGTAATTGCTTCAAGGCCTTGACTTTTTCCAAATCAACTAGTGTTTTCATTTTGTCCCATCTCTGATGGATCTCGTGCATATCCCAACAATTTCTTGCAATATCCTCTAGAAAATCAAGATAATGCCTATAATCCTTTATCATAGATTTGACATGGTTTTTAGGGTCATAGTTCCTTGATTTCACACTATCCATTCGATAAGATTGCAAAAATTCCTGCAGGTGCTCTAAGTTGCAAAACCTATAGAGAAACCTGTAAATCTGGTCACATTGGGTAAAAATTTCCTTGTCTCCTTGAGGCATTCACTTCCATTTCAAACAATAAGAGTTTTCACATAAATTCCATTCTTTTTGATACAAAAAGGGGCATCTTATGAGGGGCTTTCCTACATCCATACACTCAGAAAATAGTATAGCTTGTTGTGTAGATCCAATCTAAAAAATTATGTGTGAAATCCTCATTAGGTGTAGTATCTTTTGGTCTTAGAATTTCTTTTATCATGCGAGGAATTATTATTATACTCCCTCCCACTTCTCTGATAACCCACACCAAAAACCTATCATGGAACATCTTATAGTCAACATATTTATTGTGTTTGTCCCAAACCCTGCACCACAACTGAACTGGTAGTCCAGCCCCTTGACCATCCATGGTAGTTAGGTTTAATTAATGACTGATTCTATTTTGGAAAAAAAGGAGATGGAAGAGTAGAGAATAATGCTTGCATTTACTGGTATCCTTCCATTCAACTAATTCCTTAAGAAGAATCCTCTCTATCTCATAAGCAATGTCAAATTCAACTAATGTCAGAAGCTATCTTTGGTGTGAGCTTCCTTCCAATGTAAACTTCCCTAGGTGCATCATCAGTTCCCAAATTTATCTTTTCAACATCTTCATCAACATGAGAAGTAGGCCTATTATTTACTCTGTCATCCTTATCAAAAGTCCTCTCAAGAGACGCTACTAAACCCTTAGGAATTTTGTTGGTTTTTAACTACACAATGTCTTTACCAAACAAAGTTTCCTTCCCATTTTTTCATTTTCTACAAAAGCATTAAAATCAAATTCTTCATCCTGATATTGATCTTCAGACTTGACAAATCTTAACAAGTCTACATCATCTTCAAAGACTTTCCAATTACATATATTATCAAGGATTGACGACCTTGTCTTTACTTCTACCATAGATACACCTTCCAGAGTAGCATCATTAGCTTTGCGAGATACATTATTCAAAAAGTTAGCAATGATATTTTGTGACCTGTCAACCCATTCTATTGAGAAAGCATCAAAGCACTCAATAGTATCCCATACCTTATTATTGCTTTAACCTTGCATTCCTCGTACTATATTTTGATCTCACCTAGGAGATGATCAATTCTAAGTCTCCATAGACACTAAGCAACTTTATTTCATGCTTAGAAGCAATGTTCATTCCCAACAATAACGCTTCATATTCTGCAACATTATTGGTACAACAAAAGTTTAACAAAAATGAGCATTTGAATTTCTTACTAGTAGCAGAAATAAATACAACACCTACTCCATTCCCCTCTTTACTACATGCTACATCAAAAGACATCTTCTAGATATTTCCATGAACTTCTTTAGCATGAGTTTCAATTGAATTAGAGTTACAAATATCATGTTTTAGAACTTGCACCATGAAATTATCTGTCTGAATGGAAAAAAACATCTCAATTGGTTTGGATCTGCCTCATCTATAATATATGAAGACTTGGGTTCTCTATTTATCTTGATTTGACTCCCATTAACTAGAATAGTAGCATAAGATAAATCAAGTTGAACATGCACTCCAACTAACCTAGTCGATTGCCTAGACAAAAGCATGCCATAATTTGGGGCTACTTCTATAACAATGATGCCAGTTTTGTATGTAGCTTCTGGACATTCAACAATCTTGAATTCAACATTTTTCATAATGGCAACAATATAGACTGACCTATTGTCCATGGCATAACATTTTCCATAAATATTATCAATATTCAAACCCAAATCTTTCATCACATCATGCTTCATAATATTTATAGTAGCTCCTGAATCAATCATGTAAAATTTACCTGCTTATTATTGATAAGAAGAGTTATATAAAATGGGTCTACCGAGGATGGGCTTTTGTTCAAATTAGTGCCAATATAGAATCCAGGAACTGGTTCCTCATCTGTAGTACTTTTATCATCTTTCTGCTCTTTAGGTACACTATTAATCAGATCAATTGTACTACATTTATATTGGGAAAATTTATCATTTCTAATAATGGAACAAACACCTTCATTTGTGATAAAACATTAGTAATATCAAAACTAGATGAATTCCAAATTGGATTTACCACTTTAATTTTATTTTACACCATGGGAGGCTTTACAAGTTTAGCTTCACATTTATTCTTTTCTTCTAGGGGTTTTGAGACAGGTGCATTGTTCTATCCAGGTCTCAAAATGTGCTCTTTGATAAGTGCTCCTATAGGCTTCATGAGCTCATTGTTAATTTTCCTATTCCACAATTTGTAATTTCTCCTTGACTGAGAAATTTTTACAACAGTAAGAGCTCTCTTCTCTTCTTTATTAGACCTCCCTATTCTTTTAAAAACACCTTCATCATCAGAGAATTCATGATTCATGAAATAATACTGATTATATTTTTGCATTCTCACATCTAACTTGTATCCATCCTCTGAGGAATCATAATCACCAGGCTCCCCAAATGGCTTATCAGATAAGGTGTTAATGGTATGATTTAAATTATACTCCCCATCAACCGATAGTTCATGTTCCAAACTTTGGGAAACCACACACTATGAGGGGGAATGAGGTAGATTGCATGTTTCACACCAAGGACCTTCACTAACCATGTGGGTCCTTTGCTTGTTTAGGGAATCTGGTGTGTCCATGTTCTGCTTCGGTACCTTGGGATTTCCATCCTTCTAGGAAGTATTATAGGGCATATCCTGTAGTCTAACCCTATTAAAGTAAGGTATGACACCTTTACCTAGTGTCTTATCATCCCTTCCCACTTTATGTGATAAATCCTTGAGTACATTAATAACTTTGTCCAATTTATCCTCTTCCTTGTTTTTCTTAGGAACCCATGAATTATGAATCCTGACATCATCTCTTTTACCCACCTTTCCTGTAGCCTTCCTATTATTCTCAATTGTCAAAGCAATTTTGAATGAATCATTTAGACCTGTGAGATTCCTTGATATGATTTCATAGTTAGTTTTACTATCAAATGCATCCATATAAAATACCAAGCAACATTCATCATTTGGTTTCATATGTGTGGGTATCTGGTACAACAACTTGTCAAACCTTTTATTGAATTATGTTACAGTTTCATTGAATCCTTTCTTCACATTTTTCATTTCATGAAGTACAAAAGAAGGATCATTATGATTGCCAAAATCTTCCAAAAACATTCTTTTTAATTCCAACCAGTTATTGACCTAAACATCTTAAAATGTTTTAAACCATTCCCTTGCATCATCAATTAGAGAGTGAACAAAAAGCTTCATATACACATCTTCCTAAAAAACTTCATTATTTTCCATAGCATATTCAAAAGATCTGACATGAATTTCTCATGTCTCATAGTTGTTGCCAGTAAATTTAGGCAAATCATTTTTCCAATCACTTCTAATATCATGAAGAGCTCCTAGAATTTTTGGGAAATCAAGAGGCCTATATTTATTTACATTCATTGGTCCTATCGTGAAATCCAATGGGTGAAATCCATACTGATACTATCCATTGTAATTATTATATTGTGGAAGTATAGGTGGTTTTTGGTTGTACATATGCTGATACTAGTTATACGATGGTCCTCTATTATGCTGATTATTATTAACACAGGGAGGTTGATATGCATTTCTATAGTCACAACCATATTGATAACCGTGATTTGTTGTTCATTGTTGATCATTTATTCCTCCTTGATTCATTTCCCTTCTACTCTCTGGACCAGCTCGTTGACCATGATTCACAATCCTTTTATCTTGATTTCCTTTATCATCAAAATTTAAATTATCTATTTGATCTATCATGTGTAGATAATTTATAGGTAAGACAACATTATCATCCTTAACCTTTTGCACATAATGTAATAAATCACGTAATTTATCTTGAAACTACCCCAATTCTATTTCTCTGAGATGCTTGTGAGCCTCGAGATCTTGAGGAAGGTGAAGCAAATCTTGGGGGAGACTTTGTCCTCCCATATCCACTCCTGCAGCCAGTATCATGTTTTCCACCCTTGAATGGCTCCATAGATCAACACAACTCTTACTCTTTCTTCATGCAGGGAGTTCAATGTATTGAAAATATTATCCCCAAAACTATGTCTTCTTTCATTCCTACAATCAACTTATATATCAGAGTTGCCACCTCTCTAGTAAGAGGAAAATGTTAAAACAAATCTTTTGGGTTCTCTAATCCAGCATAATCACCCCCTTTTTTTGAACAAGCTGTAACAAATTCCACATATAAAAAAACCTTTGATCTTGCCAATGACTTTATCAACTGTTGCCCACCAGAGTCGCCAATCTGTTGGTTATATTAGAAAACACTAAAAGGATGCCAAGCTTTATCTTTGAACTCTCCAACTCACTTGGCTAATTGAGAGAATTAAACCAAGGTGTGGTTGTAATCCTCTACTCTTTAGGCTTTGCAGAACAAGGGCGGGTAAACCCTTTCTCTAATCTCCTTTTAAATTAGAGCTTTTTATAGCAGATTTCACCCTAGAGCTCTTTGATAATATTGAATTCCAAGGAGGAAATTATTAGAATGTAAGAAAA
The DNA here is from genome assembly GCA_018584345.1 of Thuja plicata. Classification (NCBI taxonomy): domain Eukaryota; kingdom Viridiplantae; phylum Streptophyta; class Pinopsida; order Cupressales; family Cupressaceae; genus Thuja; species Thuja plicata. The sequence continues at coordinate 1,899,885 of MU224797.1, read as the reverse complement.
ATATCTCCTTACTACTTCTACCTTAATTAATCTTATTTGATTGTTCCTCTAGTATACCTATACTTGACAAAAAACAAAGTAAAAAGACTTATCATTTTTGGATTTTCCTTACTCTTTTCAATAGGAGAAGACCAATCCCTTATCCAATTTGACACATAGTCAATCATTTTGAACCCTCCATCTAATTATTTAATAGACAATTCTCCAAAGGCTGAGAAACATCATCAATCACCCAATCCTATCAATGTGAATAAACTAAATTCATAAAATCAATTTGTCTCTTTGTATTTAATCCTCACAAAGGAACCAATCAGATATGGAGTAACATGACAACACTTCACAATTTATTTCTATTTTTTAGATCAATATCAGAGTCGCAATCCAATCATATAAGTTTTGAAAGTAATAATTAATCCTTAAATTAATTATAACAGAGAGACTGAATTCAGAAAATAGATAATATACTAATTGGACAAGGAAACATGGTATTCTTTATTGATATAAAAATAAATACAATCCAGAGAGTTTTCTTTCAGTCGAATCTAAATTAATACCTAATATGGTTGTGGTTTCCCCTCCAATATCGGGGGAAGTGAAAAGCTCCCAACAGTTTACTTTATGTGACGCTTCAGAACTACTAGAAACCTAATCGACCAAAAGAAAATAGAAAATTACAAACACAACTAAACAAAACAAACAAAAGAAAAAATAAAGTTGCACATAGAATAGTTTATCAACATATTCATCCATCTTATGATCTTTCTACAGGTCCAAAATATTCTTTAACCCACTCTAGAAATTGCATAAGTGAAGGCCATTAGAAATGTAGAATGTCTGGTAGGCTAAGGACGTCATCCCTTCATATTTTCCCAAAAATAGCTTGAGCCTCATTAATTGATGCAGGAGCATCTCGAGGTAGATGGAAATCCTGCATGTTGGAGTTCTTTTATTGGAGAACTTGGTTGGTGAACTATTTTTCAGTTGTAGTATTGGTCGAGGGGCTTGGTCACTGAAGGGGCTTGGCCGCTGGAGGGCTCAGTTGTTGGAGGGTTCGACAAACTTTTGTTTCTCAGCATGTGTTGTGGCTCGACAATGCTTGAGGGATCTCGGTCACTACTATTTATCGACAATGTTTGAGGTATCTCAGTCACTACTGTTGCTCGACAATGCTTGGAAATTTTCTCTGGTGCTCGGAAATGTGGCTGACCAACTTCTATTTTTTTGGATTTGGGAGGACAGCTTATAGTATTTAAATTGGATCTCTAATTGGGGGATGCGTGTGGACCTATTTTGGTCTTGGATCTATATCATATGTGCATTTAATATTTGTTTGCAAGCCAACTTTTGGCTTGGATATGTATTAATAATGTAAGGGTTTATTTGCAATAGGCTAACTTGTGTCCGTGCTTGTATTTAAGGAGGTTTAGGGTAGAGTGTTGGGACAGATTAGAGGTAGAGAAAGTGATTCAAATTGGAATATGAAGTTGGGATTTTGTGAGTAGAGCTAGTGGTTGAGGCTTAGAAACAACAGATTGTTTGGGGGCATGTGTGCCCAAGTTTAAATCTTGCCAGATATTTCTACCAAATTGTTGTGACCTGTTGTTGCACATCTAGCTAGCAAGGGTTTGGTTTGAGTTGGATCTTGAGGGATCTTGTAGAACTGTTATTTTTTGAATTAGTTTTGAAATTATTTATAATTGGCCATAATTGGGAAGGCATTATAGCCCAACATGTTGCAATAAATTGAATGTTGATTCATATTTGTTGTTGTTGTTGTGTGTTTTCACTGTGTTTCTTTGGTTGCATCAGGGTTTGGAATGTCCATTCTTAGATCCTCCATTAGTTGACTGCATTAGGTGGTATCAGAGCTTGAAGTTCTTGAGTGTGTGGATAGATCATCAAGGGTGAGGAAGTTTACACCAAGACCTTGGATTGAGAAAGTTGGTGATTTGTTGCCTTGATTTTTCAAAGATCTTGGAAGATGCCTCCGAGAATATTAGATCCTAGGGCAATTGCAGATCTCTATGATACTATGGAGTCAAGGGTTACAAAGAAGGTTAAATAAAATTTTAGATATGAGATAGAATTGATGAAGACTGACATGATCATTGAGATCATAAGGGCTATGACTGGTGTACCTCAAAATGTGGGCACTGAGGATGGTTATGAGGAAGTTGCTAAAGACTTTAAAGCTGCTAGATCTAGTGGAGAGGATTAAAACTGACTGTACAGAAAGATCTATGGATGATAGAGCTGGCCGGTTAGATAGATCTGGCACTCAGCTAAAGTTGAAGCATAAGATGGATATTTCTAATTTCTCAAGTACTTTGAATCTTGAACACATAATTGATTAGATTGGTGAATTGCAAGAGTACTTTTAGTTAGAGGATATTGGTATTCCACTCAGGGTAAGGTTGGCACCGACTAAGCTAAAAGGAAATGCTGCTCTTTGGTGGAAAGAATTACAGCGAGATAAAGAAGTAGAAGGTGAACTAAAGATCACTAGATGGAGATTGATGGTGACTAAGTTAAAGGCTAAGTTCATACTTGTTGACTATGAACTTGAGTTGTTTAAGAGGTTGCAAAATCTGAAATAGAAAGATTTGTATGTGAAGGATTATACTGAGGAGTTCTATAAGTTGACTATTCTATCTGGGCATAGAGAAATTTACAAGGAGAAGGTAGCTTAGTATGTCAATGTTTTGAGATTCAATATTCAGGATGAGATTGGTATGCTGAAGATTGATTCAATGGAGGATGCTTATCAGTATGCTCTAAAGGTGAAAGATAAATTGAAAAGAAAAAATCAAGGTAGATCCGGGGGAAGGAGAAACAAGATCACTTAGTGAAGGATAAGATGACTGCTAAAGATGAACCAAAACCTGTTGAGCTGAGGAAGAGGATAGGTAAGGTTGCCTTTAAGGGTACTTTTTTTTGTTGTGGTGAAGAAGGAAATAGATCTTATGAATGTTCCTAGAAGACTGGTGACTAAAGAGTTGTTGTGGTGAATGAGGCTGAAGACTTGAATGAATCTGAATAAGGAGGAGATAATTTGTTGGCTTGACAAGTACTGTTTGGTAAGAAAGTATTGGAGCCTTGTCAAAGGAGTAACTTATTCAGAACTCATTGTAAATCTATTGGTAAACTCTACAATGTGATTGTGGATGGTAGTAGTACTGATAACCTTGTAGATGAGGATATGGTTCATAAAATTGGTTTGAAAAGAGTGAGACATCCTTGTCCTTATAGGTTTGGTTGGTTGTGAGATGTACATGCTTTGGAAGTGAGGGATAAATGTCTAGTTGACTTTCAGATTGGCCAGTATAAGGATCAAGTGTTGTGTGATATTGTGGACATGAGTAGTTGTCACATATTGCTCGGTAGACCTTGGAAGTATGATTTCAAGGTTGTGCATGATTGTGTATAGAATGTGTTTTCTTTTGAGAAGGATGGCAGGAAGTTTTCACTAATGCCTCTGCAGAATGAAGGACTTGGTAGGAGGAACTTGAGCTTTGGGAGCCAAGTTGATTTCAAGGATTTTGAAAAGGTTAGAGATTGGTATGGAGAACATACCTATGGATTATCAAGAAAGGACTTGAGAAGGAAGAGAAAGCAGAAGTGGATCCAGAGTAAGAGTGTTGAAGACTTGAAGGACATGTATGTGAAGAACCAATTTAGGATTTATGTGTTGAATCCCGTAAGATGTTTTTCCAGCCTTTAAGAACATCTTTTCACACCTAGGGTTTTTGATGTAGGAGCATCCTGGGGTAGATGGAAATTTTGCATGTTGGAGTTCTTTTGTTGGAGAACTCATTTGGTGAATTGTTGTTCAGTTGTAGTATTGGCTGAGGGGCATGGCCAATGAAGGGGCTCGATTGTTGGAGGCCTCAGTTGCTGGAGGGTTCAACAAAATTCTGTTGCTCGACATGTGTTGTGGATCAACAATGCTTGAAAGAGCTCGGTCACTACTCTTGCTTGATAATGCTTGAGGGATCTAAGTCACTACTATTGCTCGACAATGCTTGGAAGTTTTCTTTGGTGCTCAATAGTGTGGCTAGATGACTTGTGTTCTTTCAGATTTGGGAGGCCGAATTGTGGTATTTAATTTAAATCTCTCATTGGGGGATGTGTGTAGACCTATTTTGGTCTTCAATCTTTTGTTAGAATAGTCCCAAAGGATAAATGAGAGGGGGGGGGGTGTGGCGGTGAATAAGTTATCAGCTCATTTTATTCTTTAACCTTATTAACTCCAAAATATAATAAAGAAAATGCACATTCAGATAACACAATAGATAACAACACAATTTGGTTACGGGGAAACCAAATGGTAAAACCCCCGGTAAGAATTAGTACCCATAATGAACTATACTTGTTTATAGTAATCCCTGTTAGAAGATATTTCAACCCTGTTAGGAGTTTTACTTTACATTGCAATAAGTATAGTGACCTGGTTAAGGGTCAAACCCTGCTAGGAGTCTTTTAAGAATAACCCTGTTAGGGGTGGTGGACTCACTATCCAAAAGCTCACTGCTTAATGGTGAAGGCTACAACCTTCTGTAGAAACGATATGCACTATATCTGATGACAAAATTTAGAGTAGACCTACTATCTTGATTAGTTCCAATGTATTGTATTCTTCCACTGCTTCTTCACATAGACCCTTGATGAATGAAACACAACTGATATTCTTCTCTGTACATTTTCTGTCTCTTTTCGTATCATTCACACTTAGCGTATCACAAATGACTTGCTATAAGTATCTCCCTCAAAGTATGAGATCATGAGACCTATTAGAAAACTCTTCATAACATCCTTGTCAGCTTTACTAATCATGCAAACATAATTACAACCGTGTAAATATAAACTGAATAGACGTGACGCTTCACAAAGTTGGCCTCACCAAATTAACTCTAACAATGCAATCTTGTCGAAACACATTTGGCACCTTTAGATAACTGTCTTCAACTCATAACTAATCATGAATATACACACACATATCCCAAAGATAGGCGCAATTGAAGAACCAATGTAAATACATTGGCTCTGTACAGATACACTCCAGAAACTGTAACTGCCACTAAATGAATTATATAACACAACTAAAACTTCATATCTGAGTCTGTGTGTATGAACATAACATAGTAAACATGTCTAAAAACTAAACATATCCATGCAAGGCTTGATATCATAGTTCTGATAAGTACATACAGAATCACTACTGTATATTATATGTTGTCATCAATGACAAACATACAATCAACTAGCTACCAGAAGTAAATATCCAAGAATCTCCCTCTTTGACATTGATGGCAACATATGATATTAAAAACATCTTCAGCACATGGTGTCTTCTTTCTTTTTACAATCTTCTCAATATCCTCATCAAATATTCCTCTACACTGCTTCAGTTCTTTTGACTATTTTTATACTCCCCCAGAGTATATGCTCCCCCTTACTATATACTCCCCCTTTGACATCAATGGCAAAGGGTTCCATAAGAAATTAGGCACAGGTACTACTCCAGAAGTAGAGTAGTCAACCATTCATCAGTCACTATGGATTGATGTTCTTGTTTCTTTATCTAATCAGACTCAGGAGATGGAATTACTCCCAACTTATCCCTGAGATACTCAAAAGTATCTTTTGATAAAGGCTTTGTGAAAATATATGCCAACTATTCTTTGGTGCTCACATAATCCAATTTTACTTCATTATCTGCAACTTTTTCTCTAAGAAAATGGTATTTGATCTCAATGTGCTTTGTCTTTACGTGCATCATAGGGTTATTAGACATGTTGATAGTGCTGGTGTTATCACAGTGAATAAAAATAGGATAATCAACCTGTATGACAAAATCTTTAACCATGTACTTGATCCAAACCATTGTTGAACAATTCAATGCTGCTGCAACATATTCAGCTTTTGCTGTCGACTGAGACATACAATTTTGCTTCTTGCTTACCCAAGAAACCAACCTATCTCCAAGAAGTACTTCTCCTCCAGAAGTACTCTGCCTATCATCAATACAACCTTCCCAATCTGCATCTGTATACACATAAAGTTGTACATTCTCTGATTTAGGATACCATAAACCATAGTCTACAGTCCCCTTTAGATATCTGAATATTCTTTTGATTGCCATTAGGTGATTCTATTTAGGTTAAGATGCAAATCTACCAACGATGCCAACTACATTAGATATGTCTAGTCTAGATTGATTAAGATATATAAGTTTTCCAATCATAGATTTGTACAATGTCTTGTCAACTGCTTCAGAGTCATCTTCTTTAGAAAGCTTGCTTCATGTTATCATGAGAGTACATATTGGTTTATAGTCTTCCATCTTGAAATTTTTCAATATTTCCTTCACATATTTTGACTGATTTATGAATATTCCTTTATCTGTCTATTTTACATTCAATCCCAAAAAGTATTTTATAGGACCAATCATGCTCATTTCAAATTTATTCTGCATTTCTTTTGCAAATTCTACACTAAGCTTGTAATTACCTCCAAAGATAATGTCATCAACACATATGGTGACAAGTAGTAGTCCATCAGGTGTCTGCCTTATAAATAAGTTGCAATCTGCTGCTCCTTTCTTGAATCCAATCTTGGTGAGGTAACCATCTAGTCTCTCATACCAAGCTCTTGGGGCCTGTTTGAGTCCATAGAGTGCTTTCTTCAATCTACATACCATGTCTGGTTTATCTGATAGATTAAATCCTTCGGGATGTTCTATGTAGATTTCTTCCTTTAAGTCACCATTCAGAAAGGATGATTTGACATCCATCTGATACACTTTAAAATATTTGAATGTTGCATATGCCAAGAATAACTTGATGGCTTCTAGTCTGCTTATAGGGGCAAATATATCAGTATAATCTATCCCTTCCCTTTGTGCATATCCTTTACACACTAGTCTTTCTTTGTTTCTAACCATTGTACCATCTTCATTCATCTTGTTCCTGAAAACCCACTTTGTTCCAATCACATTTTTGTCACTAGCTCTGGGAACCAATTCCCATGTGTCATTTTTGATTATTTGATCTAATTCTTCTTCCATTGCTTTCTGCCAATCAGAGTCCTTGCAAGAATCTTCAACATTTAAAGGTTCAATCTGTGAAAGTAAACATACCTATTCATCTACTGACACACTTTTTGCTTTTGATTTGGTCAAGACTCTATTACTCTGATCTCCAATGATGTCATCCTTTGAATGGTATCTGGATAAGAATTTTGGAAATTTTGGTGCGACATCCTCATCTGTAACTTTAGATACTTCTTTGCTTGATTTAGGTTCATTACATGATACATCAATGCAATCAAACATTTCTTGAATAATAGTGTCTTTACTGCTGGGTCTGAGCTCATCCTCAATCATGGGTGCATATTCATAGTATCTTTCTTGAAGCATTAAATTTTCATCAATATTTACATGAGTGCTTTCAATTATCTTCTTTAATCTCAAATTGAAACATCTCTATGCAGTAGAGTAACCAAGGAAAATACCTTCATCACTTCTAGCATCAAACTTACCAACACCATCATCTCTCTTGATGTAGCACTTGCTGCCAAAGATTTTGAAGTATTTCATAGTAGGTGCATTACCAAACCAAAGTTCATAAGGTGTTTTATCCACACCTGGCCTTAGTTGTGTTCTGTTGATAGTATAGACTGCTATATTGACTGCATTTCTCCAATAGGTGTGCGCAACTTTTCCTTCAATCATCATAGTGCGCGCTATATCAAGTATGATCTTGTTCCTTCTCTCTGTTATCCCATTCCGCTATGGGGTTCTAGGTGCACTGAACTATCTTTTGATTCCATGTTCTTCACAGTATTCATAAAACTGGTCAGAAGTGAATTCTACTCCTCTATCTGATCTCAGACACTTTATTTTTAATCCAGATTCATTCTCAACTTTGGCTTTGAATATTTTGAATTTCTCAAACGCTTTAGACTTCTCCTTTAAGAATGCAACCAACATAATCCTTGAAAAGTCATCAACAAAAAAAATGAGGCACCTTTCACCTTAGTATGATCTTGTTTAAGTAGCACCACATAAATCTGTATGCACTAGGTCTAGTTTGTTTTTAGCTGAGTTCTGCTTGCTTTTGAAAGAGCTTCTTACATGATTTCCCATAACACATTCCCTGCACATTGTGTCCACTGGTCTTGCAATACTAGGAAAATCTCTAACTGCTTTGACATTGCTTATCTTTACTATATTATCAAAGTTGATATGACAAAGTCTCTTGTGCCATAACCAACTGTCATCCACTTTTGCAACAAAACAACTTAAATCTGAATTGAGCTGAAAAAAATTACCTTTTCTTTTTTATCTTGATGCAATCATGTCTCCATCTTTGTTGCTAATGATGCATTTGTTGTCTTTTAATTCCAAATGATAACCTTTGTCAAGTAGCTATCCAACACTTAGTAGATTGTGATGTAGTCCATCAACATGTAAAACATCATCTGTCTTATTCTTTCCATCCAAGGTGATGGATCCTTTTCCTATGATAGGTTTGGGAGTGTTATGTCCAAATCTAACCATACCACCTTTGCACTTCTCTAGATGAACAAATGTGTCTTTGTCACCTGTCATGTGGTGAGAACATCCGCTGTCAATGATCCAATCAGTTCTGATATCTACTTTGGAAATTAAGGCTAACTCAACTATTTCCTTATCCTCTTCAATGTCAAAATCCTCAAGCAATTTTTCCTTGTCTTTGAGGGCAACGAATCCAATTTCATCTTCTCCTTAATGTTCATTAGTTACACCTTCTTCAGCATGATAGCATTCCTTTCTATATTTTGGTTTATAGTCAGGTCTGAATTTCTTTACTCTTGTAGGAAACTTGGATGCAAAGTGACCAATTTGGTTGCATGAAAAGCATTTGACTGGAAGTTGTCCTTCATATTTCCCTTTGCCTTTCCTTTCTCTTTTAGCAATCATAGCTATGATTTCTTCTAGTTCCTCATCAACTTCTTCTTTCTCATTATTGCTAGAGATGTGAGATTTATTACCATGGAATGATGCTTTGAAGGCTGTTTCACATTTTGGTTCAGTCTTTAATCTTGATATCTCAAATGCAGAGATTTTACTGATCAAAGTCTCTCTTTTCAAGTCTTGTGAAAATTGCATAGTGTCCTCTAGAATACTGATCTTGTTCTCATAGTCTGATGTTAGAGTAGTCAATAGCTTTTCCATTATATCTTCTTCTGATATTTCTCCACCATTGTTTCTGCTTTGAGAAACTGCTTCATTTATCCTCTGATTGTAGGCTCTAATGTTCTCTTCAGGCAACATCTCAAGACTGTTGTATTTCTTTTTCCATGTCTTCCTGGGCACATTCTTTTCTTGAATATCTCCTTCAAACATGTCTTCTAAATAGTTCCATATAGTGTATGCCATGTCTAATTTATTGATCTCTGAAAATTCACTGTCGAATAGGGCACTTATAAGGGCTTCTTTGGCAATTGCATTAGTTGTGAATGCCTCATTTTGTCTACTAGTAGCATCATCTTTTGCAAGGTATTTAAGTGAGGGAATAACAACTTCTTGTGTGGCTATCTCAAAGATGTCAAAACCAACACACTGTAGATGTGTTATCATTTTATTCTTCCAATCCAGATAATTCTCTCCATCAAACTTAGGACTCTATTTTCTGAAGTATGCCTTCTGATCTACCTTAAGCTGTTAGGCTTTCTCCTCAAGGGACTTGGCTTTGATACCAATTGTTAGAATAGTCCCAAAGGATAACTAAGAGGGGGGGGGGGGGNTAAGAGGGGGGGGGGGGTGAATCAGTTATCAACTTATTTTATTCTTTAACCTTATTAACTCAAGAATATAATAAAGCAAATGCACATTCAGATAACACAATAGATAAAAACACAATTTGGTTATGGGGAAACCAAATGGTAAAAACACTAGTGGGAATTAGTACCCATAATGAACTATACTTGTTTATAGTAATCCCTATTAGAAGATATTTCAACCCTGCTAGGAGTTGTACTTTACAATGCAATAAGTATAGTGACCTGGTTAAGGGTTGGACCTTGTTAGGAGTCTTTTATAAATAACCCTATTAGGGGTGGTGGATTCGTTGTCCAAAATCTTACTACTTAATGGTGAAGGCTACAAACTTCTATAAAATAGATATGCACTATATCTGATGATGAACTATAGAGTAGACCTACTATCTTGATCATTTCCAATGTATTATATTCTTCCACTGCTTCTTCACATAGACCCTTGATGAATGAAACACAACTGATATTCTGCTCTGTACATTTTATGTCTCTTTTCGTATCATTCACACTTAGCATATCACAAATGACTTGCTATAAGTATCTCCCTCAAAGTATGAGATCATGGGACCTGTTAGACAACTCTTCATAACATCCTTGTCAGATTTACTAATCACGCAAACATAATTAAAACCGTGTAAATATAAACTAAATAGACGTGACGCTTCACAAAGTTGGCCTCACCAAATTAACTCTAACAATGAAATCTTGTTGAAACACATTTGGCACCTTTAGATAACTGTCTTCAACTCATAAATAATCATGAATATACACACGTATATCCTGAAGATAGGTGCAACTGAAGAACCAATGTAAATACATTGGCTCTGTACAGATACACTCCAGAAACTGTAACTGCCACTAACAGAATTATATAACACAACTAAAACTTCATATCTAAGTCTGCGTGTATAAACATAACATAGTAAACATGTCTATAAACTGAATATGTCCACGCAAGGCTTGATATCATAGTTCTGATAAGTACATACAGAATCACTACTGTATATTATATGTTCTCATCAATGACAAACATACAATCAATTAGCTGCCAAAAGTAAATATCCAACAATCTCCCTCTTTGACATTGATGGCAACATATGATATTAAAAACATCTTCAGTAGATGGTGTCTTCTTTATTTTTACAATCTTCTCAATATCCTCATTAAAGATTCCTCTACACTGCTTCAGTTCTTCCGACTGTTTTTATACTCCCCCAGAGTATATGCTCCCCCTTACTATATACTCCCCCTTTGACATCAATGGAAAAGGGTGCCATAAGAAATTAGGCACAGGTACTACTCCAGAAGTAGAGTAGTCAACCATTCATCAGTCACTATGGACTAATGTTCTTGTTCCTTTATCTAATCAGACTCAGGAGAGGGAATTACTCCCAACTTCTCCCTGAGATACTCAAAAGTATCTTTTGATAAAGGCTTTGTGAAAATATATGCCAACTATTCTTTGGTGCTCATATAATCCAATTTTACTTCATTATCTACAACTTTTTCTCTAAGAAAATGGTATTTGATCTAAATGTGATTTGTCTTTTCATGCATCACAGGGTTCTTGGACATGTTGATAGTGTTGGTGTTATCACAGTGAATAAAAATAGGATAATCAACCTGTATGACAAAATCTTTAGCCATCTACTTGATCCAAACCTTTGTTGAATAATTCAATGCTGCTGCAACATATTCAACTTCTGCTGTCGACTGAGAGATACAATTTTGCTTCTTGCTTACGCAAGAAACCAACCTATCTCTAAGAAATACTTCTCCTCCATAAGTACTCTTCCTTTCATCAATACAACCTTCCCAATCTGCATCTGTATACACATAAAGTTGTACATTCTCTGATTTAGGATACCATAAACCATAGTCTATAGTCTCCTTTAGATATCTGAATATTCTTTTGATTGCCATTAGGTGATTCTATTTAGGTTCAAATGCAAATCTACCAACAATGCCAACTGCATTAGATATGTTTGGTGTAGATTGATTAAGATATATAATTTTTCCAATCATAGATTTGTACAATGTCTTGTAAACTGCTTCAGAGTCATCTTCTTTAGAAAGCTTGCTTCATGTTATCATGAGAGTGCATACTGGTTTACAGTCTTCCATCTTGAAAGTTTTCAATATTTCCTTCACATATTTTGACTGATTTATGAATATTCCTTTATCTGTCTGTTTTACATTTAATCCCAAAAAGTATTTTATAGGACCAATCATGCTCATTTCAAATTTATTCTTCATTTCTTTTGCAAATTCTACACTAAGCTTGTCATTACCTGCAAAGATAATGTCATCAACACATATGGCGACAAGTAGTATTCCATCAGGTGTCTCTCTTATAAATAAGTTGCAATTTTCTGCTCCTTTCTTGAATCCAATCTTTGTGAGGTAACCATCTAGTCTCTCATACCAAGCTCTTGGGGCTTGTTTGAGTCCATATAGTGCTTTCTTCAATCTGCATACCATGTCTGGTTTATCTGATAGATTAAATCCTTCGGGATGTTCTATGTAGACTTCTTCCTTTAAGTCACCATTCAAAAAGGCTGATTTGACATCCATCTGATACACTTTAAAATCTTTGAATGTTGCATATGCCAAGAATAACTTGATGGCTTCTAGTCTTCTTACAGGGGAAAATATGTCGGTATAATCTATCCCTTCCCTTTGTGCATATCCTTTACACACTAGTCTTTCTTTGTTTCTAACCATTGTACCATCTTCATTCATCTTGTTCCTGAAAACCCACTTTGTTCCAATCACGTTTTTGTCACTAGGTCTGGGAACCAATTCCCATGTGTCATTTTTGATTATTTGATCTAATTCTTCTTCCATTCCTTTCTGCCAATCAGAGTCCTTGCAAGCATCTTCAACATTTAAAGGTTCAATCTGTGAAAGTAAAGATACCTCTTCATCTACTGACAGACTTTTTGCTTTTGATCTGGTCAAGACTCTGCTGCTCTGATCTCAAATGATGTCATCCTTTGAATGGTATCTGGATGTGAATTTTGGAACTTTTTGTGTGACATCCTCATATATAACTTCAGATACTTCTTTTCTTGATTCAGGTTCATTACATGATACATCAATGCAATCAAACATTTCTTTAATAATAGTGTCTTTACTGCTGGCTCTGGGATCATCCTCAATCGTGGGTGCATATTCATATTATCTTTCTTCAAGCATGAAATTTTCATCAATCTTTACACGAATGCTTTCAATTATCTTCCTTAATCTCAAATTGAAACATCTATATGCTTTTCTTTTAGTAGAGTAACCAAGGAAAATACCTTCATCGTTTCTAGCATCAAACTTACCAACACCATCATCTCTCTTGATGTAGCACTTGCTGCCAAAGATTCTGAAGTATTTCACAGTAGGTACATTACCAAACCAAAGTTCATAAGGTGTTTTATCCACCCTTGGCCTTAGTTGAGTTCTTTTGATAGTATAGACTGTTGTATTGACTACATCTCTCCAATAGGTGTGCGCAACTTTTCCTTCAATCATCATAGTGTGCGCTGTATCAAGTATGATCCTGTTCCTTCTCTTTGCTATCTGATTCTGGTGTGGGGTTCTGGGTGCACTCAACTTTCTTTTGATTTCATGTTCTTCATAGTAGTCATAAAACTAGTCAGAAGTGAATTCTCCTCCTCTATCTGATCTCAGACACTTTATTTTTAATCCAGATTCATTCTCAACTTTGGCTTTGAATATTTTGAATTTATCAAAGGCTTCAGACTTCTTTAAGAACGCAACCCACATCATCCTTGAAAAGTCATCAACAAAAAAAATGAAGTACCTTTCACCTTAGTATGATCTTGTTTGAGTAGGACCACATAAATCTGTATGCACTAGGTCTAGTTTGTTTTTAGCTGAGTTCTGCTTGCTTTTGAAAGAGCTTCTTACATGCTTTCCCATAACACATTCCCTGCACATTGTGTCCACTGGTCCTGCAATACTAGGAATATCTCTAACTACTTTGACATTGCTTATCTTTACTATATTATCAAAGTTGATACGACAAAGTCTCTTGTGCCATAACCAACTGTCATCCACTTTTGAAATAAAACAACTTACATCTGAATTGAGCTGAAAAACATTACCTTTTTTTTTTATCTTGATGCAATCATGTCTCCATCTTTGTTTCTAATGATGCATTTGTTGTCTTTGAATTCCAAATGATAACCTTTGTCAAGTAGCTGTCCAACACTCAGTAGATTGTGATGTAGTCCATCAACATGTAAAACATCATCTGTCTTATTCTTTCCATCCAAGGTGATGGATCCTTTGCCTATGATAGGTTTGGGAGTGTTATCTCCAAATCTAACCATACCACCTTTGTACTTTTCTAGATGAACAAATGTGTCTTTGTCACCTGTCATGTGGTGAGAACATCCGCTATCAATGATCCAATCAGTTCTGATGTCTGCTTTGGAAATTAAGGCTAACTCAGGTGTTTCCTTATCCTCTTCAATGTCCAAATCCTCAAGCAATTTTTCCTTGTCTTTGAGGGCAACAAATCCAATTTCATCTTCTCCTAAATATTCATCAGTTACACCTTCTTCAGCATGATAGAATTCCTTTATATATTTTGGTTTATAGTCAGGTCTGAATTTCTTTACTCTTGTAGCACACTTGGATGCAAAGTGACCAATCTTGTTGCATGAAAAGAATTTGATTGGAAGTTGTCCTTCATATTTCCCTTTGCCTTTCTTTTCTCTTTTAGAAATCATAGCTATGATTTCTTCTAGTTCTTCATCAACTTCTTCTTTCTCATTATTGCTAGAGATTGGAGATTTATTACCATGGAATGATGCTTTGAAGGTAGTTTCACCTTTTGATTAAGTCTTTAATCTTGATATCTCAAATGCAGAGATTTTACTGATCAAAGTCTCTCTTTTAAAGTCTTGTGAAAATTACATAGTTTCCTCTAGAATACTGATCTTGTTCTTATAGTCTGATGTTAGAGTAGTCAACAACTTGTCCATTATATCTTCTTCTGATATTTCTGTGCCATTGTTTATGATTCTAGAAACTGCTTCATTTATCCTCTGATTGTAGGCTCTAATGTTCTCTTTAGGTAACATCTCAAGACTGTTGTATTTCTTTTTCCATGTCTTCCTGCGCACATTCTTTTCTTGAATATCTCCTTCAAACATGTCTTCTAAATACTTCCATATAGTGTATGCCTTGTCTAATTTATTGATCTCAGAAAATCCACTGTCAGATAGGGCACTTATAAGGGCTTCTTTGGCAATTGCATTAGCTGTGAATGCCTCATTTTGTCTACTAGTAGCATCATCTTTTGCAAGGTCTTTAAGTGAGGAAATAACAACTTCTTTTGTGGTTATCTCAAAGATGTCAAAACCAACACACTGTAGATGTGTTATCATTTTATTCTTCCAATCCAGATAATTCTCTCCATCAAACTTAGGACTCTATTTTCTGAAGTATGCCATCTGATCTACCTTAAGCTATTAGGCTTTCTCCTCAAGGCACTTGGCTCTGATACCAACTATTAGAATAGTCCCAAAGGATAAATGAGAGGGGGGGGGGGTGATTCAGTTATCAACTTATTTTATTCTTTAACCTTA
>MU224797.1:1872486-1884355 GCA_018584345.1 Thuja plicata | reverse complement strand
ACAATGAACTATACTTGTTTATAGTAATCCCTGTTAGAAGATATTTCAACCCTGTTAGGAGTTGTACTTTACAATGCAATAAGTATAGTGACTTGGTTAAGGGTCAGACCCTGTTAGGAGTCTTTTATAAATAACCCTATTAGGGGTGGTGGAGTCGCTGTCTAAAAGCCCACTACTTAATGGTGAAGGCTACAACCTTCTGTAGAACACATATGCACTATATCTGATGATGAACTTTAGAGTAGACCTACTGTCTTGATCAGTTCCAATGTATTGTATTCTTCCACTGATTCTTCACATAGACCCTTGATGAATGAAACACAACTGATATTCTGCTCTGTACATTTTCTGTCTCTTTTCGTATCATTCACACTTAGCGTATCACAAATGAATTGCTATAAGTATCTCCCTAAAAGTATGAGATCATGGGACCTGTTAGACAACTCTTCATAACATCCTTGTCGGCTTTGCTAATCACTCAAACATAATTACAACCGTGTAAATATAAATTGAATATACGTGACGCTTCACAAAGTCGGCCTCACCAAATTAACTCTAACAATGCAATCTTGTTGAAACACGTTTGGCACCTTTAGATAACTGTCTTCAACTCATAAATAATCATGAATATACACACGCATATGTTGAAGATAGGGTCAACTGAAGAAACAATGTAAAGACATCGGCTCTGTACAGATACACTCCAGAAACTGTAACTGCCACTAACAAAATTATATAACACAATTGAAACTTCATATCTAAGTCTACGTGTATGAACATAACATAGTAAACATGTCTAAAAACTGAATATATCCACGCAAGGCTTGATATTATAGTTCTGATAAGTACATACAGAATCACTACTATATATTATATGTTCTCATCAATGACAAACATACAATCAACTAGCTGCAAGAAGTAAATATCCAACAATCTCTCTCTTTGACATTGATGGCAACATATGATATTAAAAACATCTTCAGCACATGGTGTCTTCTTTCTTTTTACAATCTTCTCAATATCCTCATCAAATATTCCTCTACACTGCTTCAGTTCTTCAGACTATTTTAATCCTCCCCCAGAGTATATGCTCCCCCTTACTATATGCTCCCCCTTTGACATCAATGGAAAAGGGTACCATAAGAGATTAGGCATAGGTACTACTCCAGAAGTAGAGTAGTCAACCATTCATCAGTCACTATGGACTAATGTTCTTGTTGCTTTATCTAATCAGACTCAGTAGAGGGAATTACTCCCAACTTCTCCCTGAGATACTCAAAAGTATCTTTTGATAAAGGCTTTGTGAAAATATATGCCAACTATTCTTTGGTGCTCACATAATCCAATTTTACTTCATTATCTGCAACTTTTTCTCTAAGAAAATGGTATTTGATCTCAATGTGCTTTGTCTTTGCATGCATCATAGGGTTCTTGGACATGTTGATAGTGCTTGTGTTATCACAGTGAATAAAAATAGGACAATCAACCTGTATGAAAAAATATTTAACCATCTAGTTGATCCAAACCATTGTTGAACAATTCAATGCTGCTGCAACATATTCAGCTTCTGCTGTCAACTGAGAGATACAATTTTTCTTCTTGGTTACCCAAGAAACCAACCTATCTCCAAGAAATACTTCTCCTCCACAAGTACTCTTCCTGTCATCAATACAACCTTCCCAATTTGCATCTGTATACAGATAAAGTTGTAGATTCTCTGATTTAGGATACCATAAACCATACTCTATAGTCCCCTTTAGATATCTAAATATTCTTTTGATTGCCATTAGGTGATTCTATTTAGGTTCAGATGCAAATCTACCAACAATGCCAACTGCATTAGATATGTTTGGTCTAGATTGATTAAGATATATAAGTTTTCCAATCATAGATTTGTACAATGTCTTGTCAACTGCTTCGGAGTCATCTTCTTTAGAAAGCTTGCTTCATGTTATCATGAGAGTGCATACTGGTTTACAGTCTTCCATCTTGAAAGTTTTCAATATTTCCTTCACATATTTTGACTGATTTATGAATATTCCTTTATCTGTCTATTTTACATTCAATCCCAAAAAGTATTTTATAGGACCAATCATGCTCATTTCAAATTCATTCTGCATTTCTTTTGCAAATTCTGCACTGAGCTTGTCATTACCTGCAAAGATAATGTCATCAACACATATGGCGACAAGTAGTAGTCAATCAGGTGTATCTCTTATAAATAAGTTGCAATCTGCTGCTCCTTTCTTGTATCCAATCTTGGTGAGGTAACCATCTAGTCTCTCATACCAAGCTCTTGGGGCCTGTTTGAGTCCATAGAGTGCTTTCTTCAATCTGCATACCATGTCCATTTTATCTGATAGATTAAATCTTTCAGGATGTTCTATGTAGACTTCTTCCTTTAAGTCACCATTCAGAAAGGCTGATTTGACATCCATATGATACACTTTAAAATCTTTGAATGTTGCATATGCCAAGAATAACTTGATGGCTTCTAGTCTAATTACAGGGGCAAATATGTCATTATAATCTATCCCTTCCCTTTGTGCATATCCTTTACAGACTAGTCTTGCTTTTTTTCTAACCATTGTACAATCTTCATTCATTTTGTTCCTGAATACCCACTTTGTTCCAATCACTTTTTTGTCACTAGGTCTGGGAACCACTTCCCATGTGTCATTTTTGATTATTTGATCTAATTATTCTTCCATTGCTTTCTTCCAATCAGAGTCCTTGCAAGCATCTTCAACATTTAAAGGTTCAATCTATGAAAGTAAGCATACCTCTTCATCTACTGACAGACTTTTTGCTTTTGATCTGGTCAAGACTCTGCTACTCTGATCTCCAATGATGTCATCCTTTGAATGGTATCTGGATGTGAATTTTTGAAACTTTTGGTGTGACATCCTCATCTATAACTTTAGATACTTCTTTGCTTGATTTAGGTTCATTACATGATACATCAATGCAATCAAACATTTCTTCAATAATAGTGTCTTTACTACTGGGTGTGGTCTCATCCTCAATAATGGGTGCATATTCATAGTATCTTTCTTGAAGCATGAAATTTTCATCAATCTTTACACGAGTGCTTTCAATTATCTTCTTTAATCTCAAATTGAAATATCTATATGCTTTTCTTTTAGTAGAGTAACTAAGGAAAATACCTTCATCGTTTCTAGCATCAAACTTACCAACACCATCATCTCTCTTGATGTAGCACTTGCTGCCAAAGATTCTAAAGTATTTCACAGTAGGTACATTACCAAACCAAAGTTCATAAGGTGTTTTATCCACCCTTGGCCTTAGTTGAGTTCTGTTGATAGTATAGACTGTTGTATTGACTACATCTCTCCAATAGGTGTGCGCAACTTTTCCTTCAATCATCATAGTGCGTGCTGTATCAAGTATGATCCTATTCCTTCTCTCTGTTATCCCATTCTGTTGTGGGGTTCTGGGTGCACTGAACTGTCTTTTAATTCCATGTTCTTCATAGTAGTCATAATACTGGTCAGAAGTGAATTCTCCTCCTCTATCTGATCTCAGACACTTTATTTTTAATCCAGATTCATTCTCAACTTTGGCTTTGAATATTTTTAATTTGTCAAAGGCTTTAGACTTCTCATTTAAGAACGCAACCCACATCATCCTTGAAAAGTCATCAACAAAACAAATGAAGTACCTTTCAGCTTAGTATGATCTTGTTTAAGTAGGACCACATAAATCTGTATGCACTAGGTCTAGTTTGTTTTCAGCTGAGTTCTGCTTGCTTTTGAAAGAGCTTCTTACATGCTTTCCCATAACACATTCCCTACACATTGTGTCCACTGGTCTTGCAATACTAGGAAGATCTCTAACTGCTTTGACATTGCTTATCTTTACTATATTATCAAAGTTGATATGACAAAGTCTCTTGTGCCATAACCAACTGTCATCCACTTTTGCAACAAAAAAACTTACATCTGAATTGAGCTGAAAAACATTACCTTTTGTTTTTTATCTTTATGCAATCATGTCTCCATCTTTGTTTCTAATGATGCATTTGTTGTCTTTGAATTCCAAATGATAACCTTTGTCAAGTAGCTGTCCAACACTCAGTAGATTGTGATGTAGTCCATCAACATGTAAAACATCATCTATCTTATTCTCGCCATCCAAGGTGATGGATTCTTTGTCTATGGTAGGTTTGGGAGTGTTATCTCCAAATCTAACCATACCACCTTTGTACTTTTCTAGATGAACAAATGTGTCTTTGTCACCTGTCATGTGGTGAGAACATCCGCTGTCAATGATCCAATTAGTTCTGATGTCTACTTTGGAAATTAAGGCTAACTTAGGTTTTTCCTTATCCTCTTCAATGTCCAAATCCTCGAGCAATTTTTCCTTGTCTTTGAGGGCAACGAATCCAATTTCATCTTCTCCTAAATCTTCATCAGTTACACCTTCTTCAGCATGATAGCATTCCTTTCTATATTTTGGTTTATAGTCAGGTCTGAATTTCTTTACTCTTATAGGACACTTGGATGCAAAGTGACCAATCTTGTTGCATGAAAAGCATTTGACTGGAAGTTGTCCTTCATATTTCCATTTTCCTTTCTTTTCTCTTTTAGCAATCATAGCTATGATTTCTTCTAGTTCTTTACCAACTTCTTCTTTCTCATTATTGCTAGAGATGTGAGATTTATTAACATGGAATGATGCTTTGAAGGCTATTTCACGTTTTGGTTCAGTCTTTAATCTTGATATCTCAAATGCAGAGATTTTACTGATCAAAGTCTCTCTTTTCAAGTCTTGTGAAAATTGCATAGTTTCCTCTAGAATATTTATCTTGTTCTCATAGTCTGATGTTAGAGTAGTCAACAGCTTGTCCATTATATCTTCTTCTGATATTTCTCCACCATTGTTTATGATTCCAGAAACTGCTTCATTTATCCTCTGATTGCAGGCTCTAATGTTCTCTTCAGGTAACATCTCAAGACTATTGTATTTCTTTTTCCATGTCTTCCTGCGCACATTCTTTTCTTGAATATCTCCTTCAAACATGTCTTCTAAATCTTCCATATAGTGTATGCCTTGTCTAATTTATTGATCTCAGAAAATTCACTGTCGTATAGGGCACTTATAAGGGCTTCTTTGTCAATTGCATTAGCTGTGAATGCCTCATTTTGTCTACTAGTAGCATCATCTTTTGCAAGGTCTTTAAGTGAGGGAATACCAACTTCTTGTGTGGCTATCTCAAAGATGTCAAAACCAACACACTATAGATGTGTTATCATTTTATTCTTCCAATCTAGATATTTCTCTCCATCAAACTTAGAACTCTATTTTCTGAAGTATGCCATCTGATCTACCTGAAGCTGTTAGGCTTTCTCCTCAAGGCACTTGGCTCTGATACCAATTGTTAGAATAGTCCCAAAGGATAACTGAGGGGGGGGGGGGGGGGANGGGGTGAATCAGTTATCAACTTATTTTATTCTTTAACCTTATTAACTCCATAATATAATAAAGCAAATGCACATTCAGATAACACAATAGATAACAACACAATTTGGTTATGGGGAAAGCAAATGGTAAAAACCCCAGTGGGAATTAGTACCCACAATGAACTATACTTGTTTATAGTAATCCCTGTTAGAAGATATTTCAACCCTGTTAGGAGTTGTACTTTAAAATGCAATAAGTATAGTGATATGGTTAAGGGTCAGACCCTGTTAGGAGTCTTTTATAAATAACCCTATTAGTGGTGGTGGACTCACTGTCCAAAACCTCACTACTTAATGGTGAAGGCTACAACCTTCTGTAGAACAGATATACACTATATCTGATGATGAACTATAGAGTAGACTTTTTTTCTTGATCAGTTCTAATGTATTGTATTCTTCCACTGCTTCTTCACATAGACCCTTGATGAATGAAACACAACTGATATTCTTCTCTTTACATTTTCTGTCTCTTTTCGTATCATTCACACTTAGCGTATCACAAATGAATTGCTATAAGTATCTCCCTCAAAGTATGAGATCATGGGACCTATTAGACAACTCTTCATAATATCCTTGTCATATTTAATAATCATGCAAGCATAATTACAACTGTGCAAATATAAACTGAATAGATGCGACAGTTCACGAATTTGGCCTCACCAAATTAACTCTAACAATGCAATCTTGTTGAAACACGTTTGGCACCTTTAGATAACTATCTTCAACTCATAACTAATCATGAATATACACACGCATATCTTGAAGATAGGCACAACTAAAGAACCAATGTAAATATGTCGGCTCTGTACAAATACACTCCAGAAACTGTAACTGCCATTAACAGAATTACATAACACAACTGAAACTTCATATCTTAGTCTGCATGTATGAACATAGCATAGTAAACATGTCTACAACCTGAATATATCCACACAAGGCTTGATATCAAGTACATATAGAATCACTACTATATATTATATGTTGTCATCATTGACAAACATACAATCAACTAGCTGCCAGAAGTAAATCTCCAACATCTTTATCCTATGTGCATTTAATATTTATTTGTAGGCTGACTTGTGGCTTAGAAGGCTATTAATGTAAGGGTTTATTTGCAACAAGATGACTTGTGGTCTTGCTTATATTTAAGGAGTTTTAGGGTAGAGTGTTGGGATAGATTAGAGGCAGAGCAAGTGATTCAAGTTGGAATCTAGAGTTGGGAGTTTGTGAGCAGAGCTAGTGGTTGTGGCTTAGAAACAATAGATTGATTGGAGACCTATGTGCCCAAGTTTAGATCTTGTCGGATGTTTCTACCAAATTGTTGGGACTTGTTTTTTGTAGATCTGGCTAGCTAGGGTTTGGTTTGAGTTGGATCTTGAGGGATCTTGCAGAATTGTTATTTTCTGAATTAGTGTTGTAATTGTTTTTAATAGATCGTAACCAAGAAGGCCTTACAACCCAACATGTTGCAATAAATTGAATGTTGATTTATATTTGTTGTTGTTGTGTGTTTTTGTTGTGTTTCTTTGGTTTCATTAGGGTTTGGACTGTCCATTCTTGGATCCTCCATTATTTGACTGCATCATTAATGAACTTCAGGAATATGTCACCAAGAATAACAACTTTATCTAGAAATATATTGAATTCATCTACAAAAAGGCTCATGTCTTCCTTTAGATGCTCAATAATTCTGGGAACCATGTTCTGATATTCAATCTTCCATTCCTCTAAGTTTTTAACACGTCCTTCCTTATCCACAAATTCAAGAATTATCCAATGTTTGATAGTGTTAAAATATGACATTTTCTCATTAATCCTTCCTTCCTCATGTGTAATATAGTCTATTTATTCAAACAAAGAGTCCATAATTTCCTTAGTTTCTTTGATGCTAGCAGGAGCATCAGGGTCCCAATGTATCACATCATAGATATGAGTTATCTCAAAGGAGGATGGTTTCCATCTTCTGGCTAGATCATGCAGTAGTGGTTTATTCTTCCTAAAACTATCAGGAATTTCATTGAATGAACAATATCCCTCATAAATATCAGAGCACTTGGTAATCACAAGCTTCACCTGAAAAGAAAGAATGGTGCAGGAGCACCCCTAGCTAGAAATGGGTCAAACATGTGACCAAGGGATTAAATGAAGACATTTCATTAAGTTTGGATTGCTAAGTATGTGTTTAATGTTGTGTGTGTGTGTGTGTGTGTGTTTAAGTTTAGTGTAATAAGAGACACCAATTTGTACCTCCATGACATGGCATGAGCTACTATAACCAAAATGTCATATGAGGGAGTTAAGTGTACAATTAGAGTCTAGGTGGTTAATTAGTGTTATTTTGATGTTTTAATTTATAAGCCAAGTTGTCAAACTCATTGAGTTCTATTTTGAGCAAAAATCCAAGATCTGATGCTTTCTTGCAAAGTTGCCAACTTTGAAAGATTGCAAGTTTGTTTTTTTGTGAAAGCTTCGGTTATGGAAGCCAAAGGGTTTGTAAAAGTAATTTATTGGTTGTGGATTGACAATATGGAAGCCAACAAGGCTGGGATAGATCATGTTATGCATGACATTGTATTTACTCTTTATATCACCAAATGAAGGAAAAATAATGATTTTACTGCCTTTATGTTTTGTACAGCCTGACACTATGTTGCATGTATGGATTATTTATGTTTTTGTATGGTCCTCTTTTCTGAGATTCAAATTATTTTGGTTTGAAGGTTTCAAGTTTTTTGGATCAAAATTTATTCCACTTTTAGTGTTGATTGCATAGTTTTGCCTCCTTCTCTCAGGGTTTGTAGAAACTTGGCATTTTGAGAGTCTTACCACCATGGTAAATTAATGGCCTTGGGTGATTTCCTAGCCCCAAGGATTTATTTTAATATTTTTTTTGTTTTAGGTGTGGAGTCACATGGGTTGAAAAGTTTGGTGATGCCCTAGATGAACAATTCCATGTGTTCATCTAGCAAACCGAGACACCAGTCCACTTTATGCTTGTTGGGTATTGATCCAGAAGCTCTACATTTGGATTTCTTTTAGTTTTGGATGTCCCAAGGTTTTCCAATAGTTTTGGGATTGATATCGGACCTTTGGTGAGGTGATCCTTTGTTAAATGCCCCAAATTAGGCCTAGTGGGACAACATTAAACTTCTTGTTGTGAGAAATTGGTTGGTTGTTAGGACCCACAGCTTTGCATGGAGTTGATTTAACCCAAAAAAATCCTAAAAACCTTAGAAAACAACTGGTTGTGTGGGGATTTTGAGAGTTATGCCTATATAAGCCATTTCCAAGGGCTACAAGGAATAGGGCTAGTTTGTGAAGAAACCATTAACCCGACTTGAATGCTACCAACTTGGATGTTGGAATAGAGTTGGAAGGCCACAAATAGACCTTGGAGATTCTATTGAACCACTAGACAAAGTGGTCAAGGCATATGGGAGTTGATCTAACCGAGAGCTCACATGGAACACCAAGAAGCATAGTGACCCTTGGGGTCAAGGAGATAGATGGAAGTGTTTTCTCATCAAGCACATGTGGAGAGTTAAAGGATTGATAAATTTATATGATCAGAGGGATATTTAAAAGGTTTAGATCTCTTGTTCTTGGGAGATCCATTAGATAAATGGATAAATGCATGTTCTAGAGGGTAATTAGGCCCTTGTGCTTAGAGCTCTGCATTAATTGGTATCAGAGCCAATATAAGGCTCATTTTTTGAAGTGATTTGATTCTCATAACATGATGGAAGGCTATGACAATTTGATAGAACACAAAGGGGATAAAGAGATTCCTGGCAAGGTGACCAACATGACGTTGGCTAAGATAGTAAGGCAGTTGAGAGAATAAGTGATAGGCTTGAGGGGTAAGGTGGAGAAGTTAGATGGCCATGCCAAATAAGAAGAGGGTAGTGAGGATGAGATAGAAAACTTAGAGTAGGATGAAGATGAAGTACCCGTAGACCAAATACAACTCCTAAGAGCCCTTAAAAGAATATAGAAGAGGACAATATATGTGAAGTTGGATCTTCCTACTTTTGCAGGAAAGATGGATCCCGATGCAGTGTTGGATTGGTTGGAATCTGTAAGTAGTTTTTTTTAGTGTGAAGATATCCCCAAGAACCAAAGGATAAGATAGCCAAATCCAAGTTGAAGGGAGGTTCCCTTACTTGGTGGAACTTAATTTAGACATAAATAATCAATGATGGAAAGAATGCAATCCAGAGTTGGAACAAGATGGTTGCATTAATCAGAGAAACCTATGTACCTACTAATTATGAGGTATAACTCCACAAAAGGAGACACAATCTGAAACAAAAGGATATGGATGTAGGTGCCTATACTAAAGAATTTCAAAATCTATGTATCAAATCAAGAGCCAAGGAGAATGAAAGTGAGAAATTTTCCTGGTATCTCAATGGACTGAGATTTAATATTCAAGAGGAGCTGAACCTATTAGCCCTTGATACTATACAAAAGTGCTATCAATTAGCCAGTAAGGTGGAAGAAAAGTTGAAAAGGAGACATGAATAAAACAACAGAGATAGAGGCCTACAAATAAGACGTAGAATCTCATTTAGGGAAAGAGGACAAAATTTTGGACAAGAAGGAGATTAGAATACATACACTCCAAGAGGGGATAACAATCAGAGAGGTAACTGTAGAGGAAGGAGACCCAATTCAAGAGGTAGATCTAAAGGAAGAGGTTTTGGACCCATGAGGTGCTAAAATTGCAACAAGAAAGGTCACATGGCACACAAATGCCCTGATAGAGCTGGACCTAGTCACAATGAGAGGAGAAACACATATGTTCAAGAGGAAGGAAAAGACCATGTTGCAAGTCTATGTGGATACTCTAAAAGAGGAGAGAATTTGATGATGAGGAGGTCACTACTCAAGACCACAAATGTCATGGAGCCACCACCAAAAAAAAGCAATATTTAGGACCACTTGCAAAGCCAAAGGGAAGGTATGTAAAGTACTTGTAGATTCGGTTTTTGCTGAATTTTTTTTTTTCCTTAGAAATGGTAGAGAAACTGAAATTGGAAAGGATATCACACCCTTGTCCTTATAAAGTTTAATACTTAACTAAAGGCCAGAAAAATCCGATTGAAGAACAAGCATGGGTTGAATTTTAGATAGGGGCATATAAAGACAAAATTTTATTTGATATTATCAGTATGGATGCTTGCCATTTTCTGTTTGGTAGGCCATGGCAATATGATTTGAAGGCTCAACCTGATGGATACAACAAAACATACACTACTCTCAAGGATGGTAAAACCATAGAGTTGTTCCCATTGACTGAAATTAATGATGAAGTTGGAGTACATGATAAGAAAGTAATGGTTATGAATGGAAAGGAGTTCCTCAAGGAAATGGAGGAAGAACATAGAACTTGTTTTGTTCTATTTCCTCTCCTCAATAGCACAAATGATATAGAAGTAAGTAAGTTGAAAGAAAGACTATTAGAATGAATTTAGAATAACTGAGAGGGGAGGGGTGAATCAGTTATCCTTAGGTCTAGATGTAGCAAATAAAACTTTCTGTATTTCAGATCTACTCGGCAGCAGTAGCATATGTCAACAACTTAACCATGCAGTTTACTATCTAATGTAATTAGCTTGTAGAAACATAACAGTAAAACAAACCATAAGCATTCACACAAGTTGACACAAGTATTTAACGTGGAAACCCAATATGGGAAAACCCACCAGTAACATGCTACCAAGTTTCACTCTTTTGAAGTGAGCTCTGTGAGGAGCCAACCCTGTTAAAGGTTATAATAACACACTGTTAGGTGTGACCTGGTTAAAGGATTTAGTCACCCTGTCAGTAGTGGCCTTGTTAGAGGACTTAGAACATTCCACCTAAATGTCACCTTGTTAGAGGATTTATACAAATGACTGTTAGGTCAACCTTGTTAAAGGATTTTAACTGATACACTGGTTAGAAAGTAATCAGCAGTTGTGATCTGATACATACAACTTACTTTGCAAATTCAGATCTAATTACAGCTCTGATGTTAACTTACTGGATGGCCTGCATTTGTAACACCCCAAAATTGGCATCATGCAACTCTAACCAATTTTGTTGCATTTGTCGCTCTTCTGAATCATCAAAGTCCTATTGTACTAGGCAATTCTGAGTTTTCATTGACTCTACTCGACCTGAGTGTCAAATGCAGAAAATCTTAAATTTGTATTAATCATACATCATATTTAATTCCTAAATATCTATTTGGCTAAACAAACCCTATGATCGGATTAATTTAATTAATAAAGTCCTAGCACTTTAATTAAATTAAATTCACCCTCTTTAGCTGAGACACATGAAAAAGGAATTAAATAATATTTAATTATTAAATAAATATCCTCATTTCAATAATTGAA
>MU224797.1:1840759-1853977 GCA_018584345.1 Thuja plicata | reverse complement strand
GACATTAAATTGATTAAAAGAAATATGCCAAACAGTAACAGGGTCGTTTGGACATAAATCGAGGGTATGATCACACTTAGGGCAAATAGGGTCTATAGTTGCAACAGACCAATTTTAGGTGGTTACACAACTTACTTTTAAAATTTAGATCCAATTATAGCTCTTATGTTAACTTACTGGATGGCCTGCATTGTCATTTCAATCTTCTGATCTGCTTGGAAATCTATCAAGCAATCACACATGCAACTCTCTACTTCTATATTCAGCCTTCTCTGCTAGGTCATGCCAATCAGTAAATCAACTATGCAACCCTCTTGCATACACACATCCACTTTCACACATAATGAATAACCCCTTGAGGTTATCATATACCTCTCTGTCTAGGTCAAATAAATCTTTGCCACTTAATCAAGATCATAGATCTTAGGTTAGGTCATATCCAATGGATCATTCCATCATTTCATTACATTTACTTCTCCAAAGTAGTCTCTAATTAAATCTTGAAACCATGCATTAATTATAGTTACCCATACATTAAATGACGTGGATCAATCTTTAATTAACATTACATATCCCAATAAAATTAACTAAGTCGGCCAGAGATCTCAAATCTCATCATTAATCCAAATACTGTAAGTTGGCCAACATCATTGTTTTCACTTGGCAATTTCAATGGTGCTCGGCACTGAACAAACTTGCTCATCACAAACAACTTCGTTCGGCACAAACAACTTTGCTCGACACAAGAAACTTCGCTTGGCACAAGCCAAACTTGCTCGGCACAAGACAACCAGAAAATCTATCTTTGAAAGATAAACGACTAATTACTTTTCCAGAGTGCCAATTGATCAGGTACCCTTTTATTTGCCTTAACTCAACCATTCACTTGGTCTTCTTGTTAAATCTTCTTCATCAATAATAGATATGGTACTCAAACAGATAACAATAGTCTCACCAGTTAAGTTTTGACATCAATGACAAAATAACAATTGTTTGCATTGTCACTTTCCAACAAAGACCAGTTTTCCAAGAAGTACATCACATTTTGGATAAGTATGAAGGTATAGCAACATATGGAATGCCTAGAATTCTGCCACCTATGAGAGATATCAGTCATTGTATTGACTTTATACCAGGCTCTATTTTATCCAATAAGGAAGCTTATAAATTAACACCACAACAAAATGAAGAGATGGCTAAACAAATTGCAGAATTGTTAGAAGTAGGTTTGATAGGCAAGAGCATGAGCCCATGTGCAGTACCATCTATTTTAGCTCCAAATAAGGAAGGTACTTGGAGACTTTGTATGGATTCAAGAGCTTTGAACAAAATCACTATAAGGTACAGATTTCCTATGCCTAGGATTGAAGATCTACTTGATTGTTTAAGAGGTGCAAAATACTTTACAAAAGTGGTTTTGAAGAGTGGATACCACCAAATAAGGATTAGACCAGGTGATGAGTGGAAAACATCATTTAAAACTAATGAGGGATTGTATGAATGGAAGGTAATGCCATTTGGTTTATCCAATGCACCTAGAACCTTCACGAGACTCATGAATGAGGTGTTGAAAGAATACATGGGTAAGTTTGTCATTGTGTACCTTGATGATATTCTTATTTTCAGCCAAACAAAGAAGGAACACTTAGAGCATGTGGAGATGGTAATAAAAAAATTACACCAAGAGAGGCGTGTCATAAATTTGGAGAAATGTTTGTTTATGCAAGAGGAGTTGACTTACTTGGGTTTTGTCATCTCACAAGGTAGTCTCAAGATGGATAAGGAAAAGGTGGAAGCCATCTTATCTTGGCCTACACCTAGGACTATGGCAGATGTAAGGAGCTTCCATGGCTTAGCCACTTTTTATAGGAAGTTCATCAAAGGATTCAGCCACACATGTGCACCTATGCTTGACACCATTAAAGGAGGATAGAAGTGTAAGTTTAAATGGTACAAAGAGGCAGATTTAGCATTTGAAACACTCAAGGAAAAGGTAGCAAAACAACCAGTTTTGGCTTTACCTAATTTCATCAAGATTTTCCAAGTGGAGTGTGATGCTAGTAACTTGGCCATTGGAGCAGTGCTTAGTCAAGAAGGTGAGCCTATAGCCTTCTTTAGTGAAAAGTTAAATGAGGCAAAGAAGTACTCTTCTTATGATCTTGAGATGTATGCTTTGCTTCAATCAATTAAAAAGTGGATACATTATCTCATGCCAAAGGAACTCATTGTATTTACTGATGATCAAGCATTATGTTTCATAAACAGCTAGGACAAACTAAGACATAGACATATGAAGTGGGTAGAGACACTCCAAGCATTCACATTCTTCATTAAACACAAAAAGGGATTCACTAATAAAGTTGTTTATGCATTGAGTAGAAGGGTCCTTTCCATATCCCAAATTCAGTTGGAAAGTGTAGGATTGGAAGCTTTGAAGGACATGTACCAAATAGATCAAGACTTTGGTAAAATCTATAGGGTATGCAATGATTTTAGTGAAAGATATCATACTAATTTTTTTGATTTTTTAATTACAGAATGGGTTGTTGTTCAAGGGACGATAGTTGTGTGTACCTAAATGTTCTATGAGGCTGAACATAATCAAGGAAAAACATTTTGGAGCACTAGCGGGTCACTTTGGGTTAGATAAGACCCTGGAACTAGTGAGGAGACATTATTTTTGGCCCAAAATGCAGACTGCAATTAGAAGGTATGTGGAAAATTGTACTGTTTGTTAGAAAGCTAAAGGAAGAATAAGCAATGTTGGACTATATCAGCCTCTACCCATACCATTTAGGCCTTGGGAATACATAAGTATGGATTTTGTCCTTGGATTGCCCAAAAAAATAAAGGGGTATGATAGTGTGTTTGTAGTTGTTGATAGATTCAGCAAAATGGCTCATTTTTTTCCATGTAAGACAACTTGTGATGCTTCTTATGTTGCAGATCTATTCTTTAGAGAAATAGTAAGACTTCATGGTTTACCTTTGAATATTGTATCTGATAGGGATGTTAAGTTTCTTGGCCACTTTTGGAGGACACTTTGGAGGAAGTTAGGAACCAATCTTTCTTTCTCATCAGCATACCATCCTCAAACAAATGGTCAAACCGAGGTAGTAAACATATCACTAGGAAATTTGCTGAGGTGTTTGAAAAGAGAGCATGGAGACAAGTGGGATCACATCTTACCACAAGAAGAGTTTTTATACAATGATACTATTAATAGAAGCACAGGTAAATCACCTTTCCAAATTGTGTATGGGATGCATCCTAGAGGTATTCTAGAACTAAGGGAGATACCCCAATCACATCCAATCAGTGAAGATGGTGAAAGTTTTTTTGAAGCTATGAAATACATTCATGAAGAGGTGAAGACAAAATTGAAAATCACAACAGCCAAGTACAAGACTACATCATATTTGAGAAGAAGAGATGTTTAGTTTAATGAAGGAGACTATGTGTGGGAAAATCTAAAGAAAGAAAGGTTACCAAAGGTTAAGTACACTAAAATTATGCAAGGAAGATAGGACCTTGTCAAATTATCAAAAAATGTGGACCCAATGCATATGAGGTTTAGTTGTCGGATGATATGGGCATCTCTCCTATCTTCAATATATCTGATTTATCAGCATATAAGGGTCCTATAACAGCTGACAACACTCCTCAAGTGCTGGAGGATAGTGTGGAATGAGACATACCCAAACATACCCGCTACTTTTGAAAAGATACTTGACACCAAGATAGTGAAGAAGACTAGAGAAAATGAGTACAAGAAATACTTAGTCAAATGGAAGAACAAACCAGATATAGAGGCAGTTTGGATGACAGAGGAACAAATCAAACAACATGGTACCACCCTCTCAGAGCTCATCTCAAGTGAGCTTGAGATTCTGTTGTCCAGGAGTGTGGTGTAGGAGCACCCTTATCTAGGAATGGGTCAAACATGTGACCAAGGGATTAAATGAATATATTTCATTAAGTTTGGATTTCTAAGTTATGTTTTTAATGTTGTGTGTGTGTGTGTGTGTGTGTGTTTAAGATTAATGTAATAAGAGATGCAAATTTGTACCTCCATGACAGGGCATGGGATATTATAACCAACATGTCATATGAGGGAGTTAAGTGTTTTTAAAATGTTTGAAGTCATAGGGCAAGTTGGCAAAATCATCGAGTTCTATTTTGAGCAAAAATCCAAGATTTGATGCTTTGTTGCCAAGTTGCCAACTTTGCAAGATTGCAAGTTTTTTTTTTTTGTGAAAGCTTCGGTTATGGAAGCCAAAGGGTTTGTAATAGTCATTTATTGGCTATGGATCGACAATATGGAAGCCAACAAGGCTAGGAGAGATCATGCTATGCATGACATTGTATTTGCACAACTTTTCATATCACCAAATAAAGGGAAAATAGTGATTTTGTTGCCTTTATGTGTTGTACATCCTGGTACAATGTTGCATGTATGGATTATTGATGTTTTTGGATGATCCTCTGTTTTGAGCTTCAAATTTTTTTTTTGAAGGTTTCAAGTGTTGTGGATCAAAAGTTATTCCACTTTTAGTGCTAATTGCATAGTTTTGCCTCCTTCTCCTAGGGTTTGTGGAAACTTGGAATTTTGAGAGTCTTCCCACCATGGTAAATTAATGGAATTGGGTGATTTTATATCACCAAGGATTTACTTTAATATTTTTCTTGTTTCAGGTGTGGATTCACATGGGTTGAGAAGTTTGGTGATGCCCTAGATGAACAATTCCATGTGTTCATCTAGAAAACCCAGACACCAATCCACTTTATGCTTGATGGGAATTGAGAAAGAAGCTCTACCTTTGGATTTTGTTTAGTTTTGGATGTACCAAGGTTTTACAATAGTTTTGGGATCAAGATAAGACCTCTGGTGAGGTGCTCCATTGTTAAATGCCCCAAATTAGGCCTAGTGGGACAACGATAAACTTCTTGTTGTGAGAAATTGGTTGTGTTTTAAGCCCCATGGATTTTCATGGAGTTTACTTAACCCCAAAAGAATCCTAAACACCTTAGAAAGCAACTAGTTTTTGGGGTATTTTGAGAGTTATGCCTATATAAGCTATTTCCAAGGGCTACAAGGAATGTGGCTAGTTTGTGAAGAAACCATGAACCCGACTTGGATGTTGGAAGGTCACAAATAGACCTTGGAGACTCTATTAAACCATTGGAAAAAGTGTTCAAGGTAGATGGGAGTTGAGCTAATCGAGAGTTCACATGGAACACCAAGAAGCATAGTGACCCTTGGGGTCAAGGAGATAGATGGAAGTGTTTGCTCATCAAGCACATGTCGAGAGTTGAAGGACTGGTCAAGTTAGATGATCAGAGGGAGATTTCAAAGGTGTAGAGCTCTTGTTATTGGGAGATCCATTCGATAAATGGAGAAATGCATGTTCTAGAGGGTAATTAGGCCCTTGTGCTTGGAGCTCTGCATCAAAGAATCTATTCCAAAGTAGCCAATAAATGCACTAGGATCTCTTTCTTGATTTTGCTAAATATTATATCCTCTACATCCCCTTGAGACTTATCTTTTTTTTCTCATTAAAGGGTACACTTGAGGTACCACCATGGACTACCTGAGCCTGAGACTTATTAGTCTCCTTTAGTTTCCGAATCTCCCTCCACTGTTTAGCTACTTTGAGTTATAGCTCATTTACCACCTTATTCAACTCCACCTACCTATCCATGGACTGTTGTAGTTCATTTTGCATATGCTTAATCTAATCCTTATTAAACATTGACCTATGTACTAGCTCACTTACAGAGATAAGTGGATTTGTGTTAGCCATAATTTGCACAACAGCTAACCCATATGTACCTCTAGAGAAGTCAATTAATTTTGGCTTATAGTCTCCCTTAAAACTTACCCATGTGGCCAGTGCCTCTGTTTTAGGATTGTATCCTGATGTAGATGTCTAAAAATGTCCCTTAGCACTCTTATTAATTAAATTAAAATAAATTAATATTCCCCCGTAACATTATAGTTAATTTAATTAATTATATTTATTATATTCTCCTACCTACTTAATTAAATCTGGTTCATCTTCTATGGTATCTAAATTTAATTTAATTACCTTTCCCCCTAGATTTATTAAATTTTATTTAAATACATTGTCTCCATTAAATCCACCTTTAAATAAATTTTAATTTATTTATTCCCTCCACATTCTAATATTTCGCTAAGCTATGATTAATCTAAATCTAATTTGACTTAATCCTAAATCTAGCCTAGATTCCTAATCTATACCCATCACCATCCCCCCAAGTCTTCTCATCTAATTAATATTAGATTAATTAGACTAATTTTATAATTCCTACAATAATTAAGCTCCTAATGGTGCTCACACATGTGTGAGCACCCCTCCTATGGAAGTTTTCCATTCCCTTTGCCTAAAATAGCCCAAGCCATTTTTATTTCATCTTGTCTCCCCTTTCCTCTTTGGAAGATGCTCAACATGTGACTCACTTTGGGTCTCCCACCTTCTTATACTTGTCATTGAGCCTTCATTTTCAACATCTTCTCACACATGTGTGAGCAACTCCCCCTCTTCCATGACCACTCCTTTATCCCTTGTGGAATCTATGTGGATGCCACATAAGTGTTGGAAATGAGTTGAGTAACTGAGAGGGGAGGGGTGAATCAGTTACCACAAAAACAAATCCAAATCCCTTCGATGTCTTAAACAAATTTATCACTGTTGCTCGATTAACACATATATTCTACTGTCACTTGGTTAACATAGAAGATCTTAAGATATTAGTTGTGATTATCCTTTAGTAATTAATTATAGAAACATAAACCATAAAGCAAATAACATGTATACAGATAACACCAAGATTTAACATGGAAACCCAATATGGGAAAAACCACCAGTTGTTGTTTTTCACTCTTTTGAAGTGAGCCTTGTTAAGAGCCAACCCTATTAAAGGTTAGAGGATTTACACCCTGTAAGGAATGACCTTATTAGAGGTCTTCAAACACTTCAATGTATAAATGTTACCTTGTGAGAGGATTTACAAAAGACTGTTAAGTTTACTCTATAAAGAGATTTTTATCACTGCTACAATTGTTAGAGAGTAACAATGGATTGACCTATTTTGAGAAGAAACTATCTTTCCTAATTCAGATCTCTGCTCTGGCTTTAATTACTTGATCCTCACTAATTGAATATTCTATTGCAGCTCTATATGTTTTGTCCTCAATCAGACTCCCATCTGATTTTGCCTCCACACTTCGTATCATAATCACTTATTACTTTCTTACTTCCACCATATTCAATCCAAACTTGACCTTATATATATATGATAAGCCTTGTAAAGTCAGCCTTAATAACATTCCAAATAATCAATAAAACTTAAGTTTGTCGGCTTCATATAACCAATTAACCATAAAATATAAACTGTTGTTAGTCGGCTGTCACTAAAAGTATAACTTGGTTAATACTGAAATCCTTCAATGTCCAACCACAATTGTAATGCCCGAGTGAACTTGATTAGAACTGAAAATCACTTTGGTCTTATTCAATGCCCGAGAGTGCTTGGCATGAACTGACTGTGCTCGGATAGGATTAGACATTTGTGTAAACATCACTACATTTTTGTAACCATCAATGACAATACACAATTGAATAATTGTCATCAACAATCTCCCTCGTTGGCATTGATGTCAACACATGTCACAATACAAAGAATTATAGAGCAACAACATAAGAATAAAATTTTATCAATGTCCTTAGCTTCATTCTAATTCTCATCCAAAAAATCCCTCTATCTTAACAATCACTGAAATACAGATTTCTCCCTCTTACATTAATGTTTGTTCCTGATAAAATTTTCTCCCTTTGTCATCAATCTCTCCATCGGTAATCTTTATGACATCAGAAATCTCTCCCTCTTTGACAACCAATGACAAAGACACCATCCAATACAAATCCAATGAATTTATAATCTACCTATTTGTATTGATTCATATGCAATAAGCTCTGAATATCTGCATCAACATGTTAAGTCTATTCTATAGCTTGATTGATGCATCAATAAACTATGTTTTAGTGAGCCTCAGTTAGGGGAATTATCCCTAGATTTCCTCTAAGATACAAAAATGTATCCTTAGGCAATGGTTTAGTGAATATGTCTACAATTTGTTCTTTAGTATTCACATATTCCAATCTTACTTCCTTGTCCTGAACTAGTTCTCTCAATAAATGATACTTTATTGCAATATGTTTAGTCTTAGTATGCATCACATGGTTCTTTGAAATGTTAATAGCACTGGTGTTGTCACAGTAGATAATAACTGGTTCTTTGATTTCCTCCTTCATACCTGACAATATCTGTTTGAACCATATGATATTTAAACAATTTACTGTTGTAGCAACATACTCTACCTTTGTTGTAGACTGAGAAATGCAGTTCTATTTCTTGCTTGTCTAGGAGACTAATCTCTTTCCAAGAAATAATGCTCCACCACTTGTTCTCTTTCTGTCATCAACACTTCCTGCCCAATCAGCATCAGTAAAAGTCTTCAAATCAAAGTTTCCTCCTTTCTTATACCATAATCCATAATCTTCAGTACCCTTGAGATATCTCAGAATACTTTTGATAGCCATTAAGTGATTCTCTCTAGGATTAGCTAAAAACCTTGCAACAATACCGACTGCTAATGCAATATCAAGTCTAGTGTGAACAACATATTGAAGTTTACTGATCATGGATCTGTAGGTAGTTTTATTTATCTCCTTTGAATCATCATCTTTAGATAACTTATGTTCAGTAGGCATAGGTGTTCCAACTGGTCTGGAATCTTCCATTCCAAATTTATTCAGTATCTCTTTGATGTATTTAGACTGGGTAATGTAGATACCATTCTTCATTTGATAAAATTGTGAACAAACAAAGAATTTGATTTCACCAAACATAGACATCTCAAATTCCTTACTCATAGCTTCGGAGAATGCTTTGCATAAATCATCATAAACAGTAAAAAATATATCACCCACAAATATATCTGCTAGTAGTATCTTGTTTTGAGGTCCTTCTTTGATGTACAAGTTACGATTGTCATTAGTTCTCTAAAATCCAATACTTATCAAGTAACCATGCAATCTCTCATACTAGGCTCTAGAAGCTTGCTTTGGTCCATACAATGCTTTGTGAAGTTTGAAAACCATATTCCTTTTGCTAGGATCTACAAAACCTTTAGGTTTCTCAATATAGACTTCTTCTTCAAGAATTCCATTGAAGAATGCAGATTTTACATCCATTTGATATACCTTGAATCCTTTATGTGCAACATACGCCAGAAGAGTTCTGACTCCTTCAATTCTTGCAACAGGAGAAAATTTTTCTCCATAATCAATACCCTCTTCTTGAGCATATCCTTTACATACTAATCTTGCTTTGTTTCTAGAAATTTATCCTTTTTCATTCATCTTGTTTCTGATAACCCACTTAGTACCAATCACGTTCTTATCTTTTGGTCTAGGTACAAGAGTCCAAGTTTTGTTCTTTTTTATCTTTTCAATCTCTTCATTCATTTCTTTGATAAAACTATCATCATTCAATGCATCTTTAATAGTTCTAGGTTCAATTTCACTAAGAAAACATGTACCTTCTATTTTTTTCCTTGTCATTATACCTTTTGTCTAATCTCCAATTATTTTTTTAGGTGCATGATGCCTTCTGACATACTTTGCAAGTTTAGGTTCCTTCCTCTTTGATTCTAGGCTTGATCCACTTGGTTCACCATGTTCAAAATTTATGTTCTTCTCTTTTTTTTGGTACTCGGGTTCCACTGTCTAAGACTCGGGTGCCTCTGTCTGAGACTCGGGTGCCTCTGTCTGCGACTCGGTTCCCTCTGTCTGTGACTTAGATTCGTCAGTCTAAGACTCAGTTTCTACAATTAGCAGTGCTATTTGCATAGGTTGCAACAAGATTTGTGCTGATGAATTCAGTGGTTAACATGGTTGTTGTCCAATCGCCATTTCCCATGTCTTGGGTATAGTATCAGGTTCATAATACACAAAATTTATGTAGTCCTTAGGATCTTTATTTCTCTATTCTTGATTTCTCTCTGAAAACTCATCAATCTTTACATGCACACTTTCTATGACTTTATGAGTATTAATATTCAAACATTTGTATGATTTGCTTTTGCATGAGTAGCCTAGGAATATACCTTCATCACCTTTTACATCAAATTTTCCATTTCTTTCTTCCTTCAAGATATAACATTTACTTCCAAATACTTTGAAATAACAAACATTAGGTTTATAGCCATACCATAATTCAAAAGGTGTCCTCTCACTACCTTTCTTTAGTTGAACTTAGTTAAAGGTGAGAATTGTAGTGTTGGTGGCTTCCTTCCAGTATTTGGTAGCAACATTCTTTTCAATCATCAAGGTTATTGTACAATCCATAATGGCTATGTTCCTTCTTTCAGCTATACCATTATATTGTGGTGTACCTAGATCAGATATTTGTCTCTTGATTCCTCTTTCATTGCAGAATTTGTTGAACTCATTAGAAATGAATTCTCCTCCTCTGTCAGATCTTAGGCATTTAAGTTTCTTTACTATTTCTTTTTCAACTCTGGCAAGGTACCATTTGAATTTATGAAAAGCTTCTGATTTTTCTTTGAGAAATATAACACTCATCATTCTAGAATGGTCATCAATAAATAGAATGAAATACTTCTCACCTGTGTAACTTGTTGTTCCAATTGGTCCACACAAATCAATATGCACTAATTCCAAGACTTCTTCTATATTGTAATTATTTCTCTTTAAACTAGTTTTTCCCATTTTATAAATTTGACATTGTTTGCATATTGTTAATTCAAGTTTCTTCAAAATAGGAATACCTCTTACTCTTTTTTCCTTGCTTATGTTGATCAAGTTATCAAAGTTCACATGACACAACATTTTATGCCATAACCAAATTTCTTCTACTTGTGCAATAAAACATGAACTTTCATTGAGATCAAGATAAAATAGATTAACTTTTGTTTGCCTACCAGTTCCAACTAGGTTTCCCTTACCATCTAGGAGCTTGGCCTTACCATTCATGAATTCTACCTTGAAACCAATTTTATTCAGTTGTACCACACTTAGTAGATTACGTCTTAGTCCTTCAACCCAATAAGAATTATCACATTTGATTCCTTTAGTTAGAGCAATACAACCTTTACCTTTCACATAGCAGGGTTCATCATTTCCAAAATTGACACTCTCACCATCATAGTGCTCAATATGTTCAAATTTGGTTTTATCACCATTCATGTGGTGAGAACAACCACTATCAATTATCCAAGTGTCATTCTTTCTAATATGAGGGTATAGTGTTGTCTTGTCATTATCTTCATCATCTGACTCATCCTTAATAGCAATATAAACCATTTCATCTTCATCTTCATCACTATTAGAATCTTTAGCAATATAACAAGATTTCTTACCTTTGTCCTTGTAGCTTTTGTAGCTTTTGAAATCAATCTTGCCTTTGTACTTGTTGAACTTTATCTCACCTTTGTCTTCTTTGTTCGGAAACTTAGGAACAATGTGACCAACCTCATCACATGAAAAGAAAATCAATGGTATTATTCCTTTGTACTGTCCTTTTCCTTTTGCATCTCTCCTTACAAATAATTCTTCAATGATTTCCAGATCTTCATCATTAGATTGATCATCACTGTCACTATCAATCTATTTTCATTTCATCTTTCCAAGGTTTAATTTAGCTTTGAATGCAGACTCAAGATTTCTAGGATTAGGAGAATCATTGTCAAAGTTATCCAACTCAAAAGATGTAAGTTTTCCAACCAATCCATCTAGAGTTACATCATTACTGCATCTCATCTCTTGAATAGTTGAAACTCTATTTGCATAGATAGGAAGTAAAGTTCTCAATACCTTGCTGACCACTATTTTGTCTTCAATTGTTCCACCGACAGCTCTGATTTCACTAACACTTTTCTTGATTCTTTCACTCTACTTTTTAATGTCTTCTCCTTTCATTTTCATCAGATCAAACTGACCTCTGAGACTTTTTGCTTTGGCTCTCTTTACATTGGCATCTCCTCCATGTATATCATGTAGTTTCTTCCACATATCATATGAAGAAGGGCAGTCCTTGACTTCATCAAATTTAGAATAGTTGAGTGAAGAAGCAATATCAATAATCATTATGTTATGATGCTTCATGTCCACCATTTTTCCACAAACATAGGTCTTGGCAATTCTATATACTTGTGATCTATGAATTGCAAACCAGTGTCTCCTATAGTAGATAGATGTAGTCTCATCAAATCTTTTCATGCAATGAAGTTTTCCTTGTTAAGTTTAGGGATCTCCCTTCTGTAAGACATCTCTAATCTTTAGCTTAGGCCTTTAAACCTTCCCTGTAAGCACTTGGTGCTCTGATACCAATTGTTGGAAATGAGTTGAGTAACTGAGAGGGGAGGGGTGAATTAGTTACCACAAAAACAAATCCAAGTTCCTTAGATGTCTTAAACAAATTTATCATTGTTTCTCAGTTAACATAGATATTCTTCTGTCACACAGTTAACATAGAAAATCTTAAAATATTAACTATGATTATCCTTTAGTAATTAATTGTAGAAACATAAACCATAAAGAAAATAACATGTACACAGATAGCACCAAGATTTAATGTGGAAACTCAATATGGGAAAAACCACCAATTGCAACTAGTCAATTTTTTTCACTCTTCTAAAGTGAGCCCTATTAGGATCCAACCATGTTAAAGGTTACAGTAACACATTGTTAGGTGTGACCCTATTAGAGGATTTAATAACCCTGTAAGGAGTAGCCTTGTTAGAGGTCTTCAAACACTTCAATGTAGAAATTTCACCTTGTGAGAGGATTTACAAAAGACTAT
Source organism: Thuja plicata (assembly GCA_018584345.1). Taxonomy (NCBI): domain Eukaryota; kingdom Viridiplantae; phylum Streptophyta; class Pinopsida; order Cupressales; family Cupressaceae; genus Thuja; species Thuja plicata. The sequence goes on along the minus strand of MU224797.1, from coordinate 1,841,068 downwards.
TAATTCTACTCTGTAAAGAGATTTTGATCACTGCTACAATTGTTAGAGAGTAACAATCGATTGACCTGTTTTGAGAAGCAACTATCTTTGTTGATTCAGATCTCTACTCTAGCTTTAATTACTTGATCCTCACTGATCAGATATTTTGTTGCAGCTCTGTATGTTCTGTCCTCAATCAGAATCCCATCTGATTTCGCCTCCACACTTCATATCATAAGAACTTATTACTTTCTTACTTCCACCATATTCAATCCAAACTTGACCTTATATATATATATATATATATATATATATATATATATATATATA
>MU224797.1:1802372-1817565 GCA_018584345.1 Thuja plicata | reverse complement strand
CTATTGTTTATATGCCTCTCAAATAGCATGCGAAAGATTTTCATGCTATACATACATTACATTTCCCAAATACTTAATATGGATGCTTTATCAAATGCATGGGTTTTTAGCCTCTAATCTGAAGCACACATGCATCAATGGTTTATGCTGAAAGGAGAAATCAGAAGAAACAAGTATCTTTCAAACCTCCATATCAATAGAAATAATACATAAGTGCTCACCAATTATACCATTAAACTCCATATTAATAGCAATTCCAGCTGTTTTAAAATTCAATTACATTCTTTATAATAGTGTGTTAATAACAACTACATGTACATGGCATTACTGCCACACACAACATGCATACAAACTTGTCAATGTATATGTGCCCAGATAATAATAAAAACATTACAGCTTAAAAATAATATTAAAAACATTGCATTCAGTGCATGTTTCTCCCAATGTCAATTGAAATGCATTTCTTCACTATTTCCAAAATTCTTTTTGTTCCACAAATTTAATTATGCCTCATGCCTACTACAACACCTAAAAATCACCTACAAATTATTACTGTTGCAGAATTATGAAATTATTAAAAATTGCATGTTTCGAAATGAATTAAAACACTTTATCTAAGATACTAATTAATTAAACTTTATTCAGCGTACCTATTGCACCCTTAGGTGCAATTGCTAGTCTACCTTGTGTTTTAGTATCATTTCTTTGCAAAATTGATATTTCTGAGCTAGCTTTGCCTTGAGCTTTAAGCAAGCATGCAATGTCAAAAACAAAAGTGGCTTTCCTAACCCTAATTATGAGATTAGTGTAAATGGTGATAGTTGCTTGTAATACAGCTCAGAAGGTCATGTGTAGTAAGATATTTTCATTCTGATCCATATGTTGTGATTCCTATCGAATTTGTATGCAAGGAAGGAATCCCACATATAATATTAACATAAACTAACTCACAGTTAACCTAAAGGAACAAGTCTAGCATTTGTGTCAACATCATTGCTGCAGAGCCAATTTTTTTTTTTAATTCTATCTTGAATCCGTCGCAATTGCAACGTTTACCTCCAGAATTACGACAGGGTCGCTGTATTGGCAACGCCCACATACCATCGCAGTTGCTTGGGTGTTTTTCGCTATTGCGACGTTCACCCCCAGAATTACGACGAGATCGCTGTATTGGCGATGCCCAAAAACCGTCGCAGTTGCTTGGGTGTTTGTCGCCATTGCGACATTTACCTCTAGAATTACGATGGGGTCGCTGTATTGGCGACGCCCAAATACCATCGCAGTTGCTTGGGTGTTCGTTGCAATTGCGACGTATACACATAGAATTATGATGGATTTCCTGTATTGGCGATGCCCCAAATGCCGAGGTTGATAGGGCTACATAGCGACGAATTGAAGTCGTAATTGCGACGGGAAAGGAAAGACGTCGTATTTTGCGACTAAAAAATAGTGACGTCTATTAATGTCGCAATTGAGACACATGGCTATCCCAATTGCGACACATAGCCGTCGCAAATCAACCCCAAATGTATTAGTGGGTGAGGCCTTGGTTGTAGAATCTACTTCAAATTCTTTACGATCAATGAGGTATTGGATATAGTGCTTCAATTTCATGCACTTGATAGTAGCATGTCCCTTAGCATGATGATAATAATAATAAGCATTGTTTGTATACCATTATGGTTTAGGAGTAGAGTCCCCAAAGGGTTGTGTCAGTGGTGGGTAGATAATCAGTTTTTTTTTTCCATTATATGGAATATGACATTAATGGGTTCACCCAAGGGAGTGAATGTGCGTTTAGGAGTGTATTGATCCCATCGTAGTCTATTTTGTCCTTGATCGAATGATATGGCATTGGTTTGATTTTGAGGATTCTGGTGATGGTGCTGATAGTTTTTTTGTGCAACCTATTGTGGGCATATGTTTTGATGTTGTGCTACTTAATGTTGTGTTGCTTGCTGATATGTTGTGGGAGGTGGCGCTTGTTGATATTGGGGTGTATAGTTAGAAAATGGAAGCACTACCATGGTATACTGGTTTAGCCTTTTGTGTAAGAGGTTTGGGTTCATGTCAAGTGCCTTGAATGTGTTCCTGACTTTGATCTGACTTTATCCCCCTATTTTGCCCCATTTCTACATTTTCCAACCTATTTCTGGCACCCCAGACTGAGAAATTGGGACTTTGACCTCAGGGTTAAGGTCAACCTTTTTGGGTCAAGGTTGACCTTGACCTTTACCTAGGTCATGATTGACCTTTTCTAGGCCCAAGGTTCAAATTTCAAAATCTCAGGGTTTCCAGATGTCGGTCTTTGGAAAAAGTTAATTCTCGCTTCCGGGTTGGCTGTTTCGGACTTTGGGACAACAAATCCTAAATTATATTTAATATAGGTCCTCTTCTACATGAATGGGTCCAATTATAATTTAATTCTCCTATATCGGCCTCTCTAGAAGATTGTGCCCTAATTTCATATAAAAGGAAGCTTTCTCCTCTCATTTTCTCTAAGCATGATTCTAAGCACTAAGACTTGACAATTGCAAGAGCTCAAGACTTGAAGAGTGAATTCCAAAGGTGAAGAAGCAAGATTTCAAGCAAGACAAAGTAGCCATTGAATTATTCATCCATTCTCAAGAACTTCTCAAGCATCCATTTTCATCAAGGAGATCCATTGGTGGCCATTGAAGGATTCAAGCTCCATGGAGCCCTCTTGTTGAAGATTTATCCATCCACAATCCTCCAAGCCTCTTCCAATTCAAAGAACCCATTCAAGATTGGTGTTGAATATCTACAAGAAATTGATTGAAGACATCCTAAATTTTCCATTCTATATTCTACATCCATTTGGTGCATTCATACTTGTGGATTCAAGGGTTCGAATCTTCCACAAAGACTTTTACATGAGCAAGGTGAATTGTTTCATTTACTTTGTTTATTTCTACAATTTCAATTATATATTTGAGGTTAATTCCAAAACTAGGGTTTGACCAAGGTAGACCCCTCTCCCAACAAACAAAACCCTTTTACTTGTAGGTACAAGTTTGGAATAGCAGATCAGGATGGAGCTTTAGATACCCTTTTCGGCAAACTTTCAGGATCCAAAAACAAAATTTTAGTCTGAGACTTTTTAGGTTGATTGTGACCTAGGGCACAATTGGAAATTATGGCAAATGGTGCCATTGACTTGAGGGTACAAATTGGAACTGTCTTAGAATAGAAAAATATTTCTGGGTTTTGTCCGTCTCTGTGTTTCTATTCTAGATCTGCTCTCGGATTTTCCAAAAACTCAAAATAGGCTTTCAAAAACAACATTCTTTAGATCTGAAATATTTCAAGGTTGGTGCATTTCTCCTATTCAATTAAATTAAGGTTTTCAATCTATCTAAATCTATTCTACATTCAAATTAACAAATCAAAACCAGGGTACTTAAGATCTTCCTTCCTTATTCTTGTTTCCAAATGATTTATTCATTTATGCATTGATCCTTCCTTTTGGGTTAATCAACTTGGATCTTTCATTTACATATCTAAGGATAGAAGGAGAGACTATTATTTACCCCCATAACATATTCAAATGTAAGGTATTTTATATTAAATGAATCCACACAATACAAACAACATTTTCTACCTTACATTTTGGTGAACCCGCGATAGACAACTTTTTTTTTTCGGTGTTAGATTCACATCTTTTATGTTAGATATTGCATGCATATTAGATTATATTTCTTTTATGTTCTTTCATTTGTGTTTCAAAAATTCAAATCAAACTCTTTGTTAGTTCATTTGCATTGCATTGGTGTATGAGCTTTATCACTACTAGTCCTACTTATAGTATCCCGGTTAAAAGAAGTCGTAGACTCGTGGGTTCCTTTGATCCTGAATCTTCTTCTCCTTTCCATAGGATCCCATATGAAAAATTTAATACTCATGATTCCAATCCTTCTATGGAGCATAACTCTTCTCACTCATCTCATGATGAAGAAGATGCTTTAAGAGTTCCTCCTGAACAAGTGCAAAAACTTTCAACCGAACTCGATAAAATGGGAAATTGGCTTATTCAAGAAAACCATAATCAAGATTCCATTCAAGCTACATAGGCTCTTAAGAAATTCCTTCGTGATAGTGATCAAGGTGTTAATTTATTGCATTGTATCACTCATCTTGTGCATTTGAATGTTAAACCTTTAACTCAAGAGGCTCAAGATCTAGGATTTACTCCTCCTATTATTAGTGAGGGACCTTCTTCTATTCCTTTACCTAGCATTCCTACTTATACTCCTCCTTTGATGACTACATCTCTCCCAATTTCATCTATTCCTATGAGTGTTCCACCAGTATCTTTACCTACCTCACAACCTTCATATCATAGTGTACCTTTTACCTATACTAATCCCCTTCCAACCATAGTTCCAAATGTTCCACCAGTTGTATCTTCTATTCCTACTGCTTCCTACACTTTTCCTAGTGTTCCTAATGTTTCTATGCCACCTATGTCTTCTAATGATTCCACAATAATTAGTTTGGCTCAGACCGTGTCATATTTACAACAAAAACTTGCATCCTTAACTCAATCCAAGTTTAGCATTCCTACATGTGACATGGGTATTCCCTTATCCTTAGACATTATCCGTGCTTCAGTTCCTCAACAAGTTGATATGCCTCGTCTAGAGAATTACAATGGTAAAGGTGATCCTATTACTCATGTTAAAATATTTCAAATCCTTTGTAGTGATTATGCTCATGACCATAGGATTTTAGCTAAACTTGTTGCTACAACCTTTTGTGATAAGGCTTTGCAATGGTATTGTTCTTTACCTCCTTATTCCATTGATTCTTTTCCTAAAATTTCTAATACCTTCATCCAACAATTTCAAAATAACATTGGTCTGCAAGTTTCCTTAACTGATTTAATGCATAGTAAACAAAACATTAAAGAAAAATTGAGTGATTTCATAGGTAGATTTAAGCATTTGACTGCTCAAATTTCTTATCCTGTTCCTGGTATTGATATTCAACACATGTTTATTTCAAATTTACAAAAGGATATTAGAGATAAGATTCTGCTTACTGAATTTACCTCTTTTCAACAACTTTGTGCAACAATTCATCATTATCAATTACAAGTGAGTCAATTTTAGAGAAACACACCAATGGCTCCTGTTCCAGTTGATAAGAGTGACAATGCTCCTAATCCTAATAAATTTTAGAAACCTAACAACTACATCAAGATTAATAAATAGATGAATACAGTTGTTCATCAAGTTGTTGTTACATCTCACAATGCCACTTCTACATCCACTGCTTTCCGTATGAATTGTACGTTTACTCCTCTCTCTGAATCTTTACATTCCATTATGAGTAGGTTGTTAAGTGATAATATGATTACCTTGCCTCCTATTTGACCTCTCATTCCTACTACCATAGCTTCAAAATCCTTTGATTCCAAAGCTTTTTGTCAATACCATCGCCAGAATGGCCATGATACTGAAAAATGTTATTCTCTAAAGCATAAAGTTCAAGACTTAATCGATCCTAATGCCTTATCTGTTGATAAATTTGATAGTAATGGGAACAGATCTATCTCTCCTCCTAATCAAAACCTTCAAATCTATATGAATCCTCTACCTACACATGATACTAATACCATCGCTCAACCATCTTTTGTGGATATCGTTTATGATTCGAAGATGGATGATCTTAATCACATTGTTAATCATGTGGAGAACGTTGTTGCATCTCAACCTATTGTTCAGGATTCTTTTCCCTCCACCTCAACTTCAAGTTCCATCTAAACCTCAGAAACAAATTAAGGATAAACGACCTCGGGAACTTTTAATTACCTTTGATGACTCTAAGACTATTAAGGCTCCTGATGGTCCCCTTTATATTTATGCTAGGATTTCTAAGATACCTATGCGTGGTTGTCTTTTTGATCCCATGTCTTTAATCAATGTTATTACTGAGGAAAATATTTTTTATGAAAGGCCTACAACGTGACTATTATGATCCATCGGATGCATGGAGCCAAACTTGTAATGGTTTTCTCTATCCTGCACTTGGTTCTATTAACTTGCCTATTGAACTTTGTGGCAAGGTTGTAGATACTACCTTCATTATTGTTCCTACATCTGATCAATTATAAGTCAAATTTGGTTTTCCTTGGATAACTTCTATGCATGCTATTGCTTCTCCTATTCATAAATGTCTTAAGTTCATTCATAATGGAGAAGTAAAAATGATTAATCACAGTTTATATCAACCTTCCAGGCCTAGAGATTGTGCTACTCTTGATTTATTTTGGCCCTCATTACCTAATTCATGTCCTCCTTGCCCCGACAACCTTTTTCATTCATATCAAGCCTACAAACATCACAAAATTATTGACTTAAGCATGCCTCAGATAGATCTTAACCGTGGTCTTTTTCCCACTCCTTCTATACCTCCTTTATCCATTACTGCTAACTCTATTACTCAATCTCCCAGTGTTTCTTCTTAGCCTACTGTGAATTCTACCAATCCTCCTCAAGAACCTATGAAGTAATCAGTGGTTATTCCTTCTAGTTCTCCACATGTGTCAAAAAAAAAAAAGTAATAAATTTGCTAATGAATGTCATAAGAAGCGTAGAGCTAATGCTAGGGCCCGTGCTTCTCTTCTTCAAAATTCTTTATCTTCTTTCGATCAACCTATGCCTGATGTGTTGAAAGAAGTTAATATTCACAATGACGTTAAGATGAATGAGTATGATGATCATATTCACATCTTAGATCCCATTTTAATGAATCTTGATGAGGAGGATACTTTAGATGATCCTATTGATCTTAGTGATGAATATGAGACCATTGATCTTGACACTGATTTACCTCATATGCTTTCAACTCAATTGACAATTACACCTAGTATCATTCAACGTGATTCTCAAGAGGATCCTTGTTTGGAATTGGCTATTATTCCTACTATATTGGATATATTCCCTCTTGTGAGTTTCCCACCTTCCCTAAATGATATAAATTGATATGGGGAGAGTAGGCGATGTGCTTGATTGGATTATCTTTCATGGTAGCCATTTTTGTGTATGCATGTTGTACTGTGCTTCTCCCATAATGTGTTTGCTAAATGTTTGTTAGACTGTTTTATACGACCCTTGTTACTTTGTTGGTGCAAGGTGATAAAGGAATCAAACATGTTGTATAATTCCTCTATATGTATCTCTATTCTTCTATATGTTGTTTTCATGTTATGTTGTACTTGTGCTATTGTTCGTAAATGTTTTCCTTGTGTAGTCTACTTGGATCTATGACATGGTAGCACTGATTCTTTTTGGTCTCCATGTTATGGTCGGAAAAGACTCTTCTTCGTAACTCTTGAGTTTTCTTTCCTCCATTGTGATTGTAGTTCTACTTTCTTTGGGGAATGATGTCAATTCATTTGCAATAATATCATATCTATATGTACATGTTATCTTATGATCATACTCACCCCACATTAGGTAGATCCCTTCTATGTTCTTTTTATGTTTACGTGATATTTCCCTTGAGTTGTCTTCGTTTGGGGGCATCTTGTAGTGGAAACGTAATCAATAGAGTTGTTTATGTTTCAGTCAAATCCATTGCTCCTGTTAAAGTGTTAGAAATGACTTTAACATGGGGGCATACGCTCTACTCACTCTTCAAAACTTAAAAATTTTTCCGTTTATGGATTAAAAACTAATCCTTAAAGCATGGACATTTTACTTTTTAGGATCTCTTGATCCCTCCAGTTTAAATTTACACGGATCTCTTGATCCCTCTAGTTTCAAAATACAAATCCTAAATTATATTTAATATAGGTCCTCTTATAGGGGCATGGGTCCAAATATAATTTAATTCTCCTATGTCAGCCTCTCTAGAAGATTTTGCCCTAATTTCATATAAAAGGAAGCTTTCTCCTCTCATTTTCTCTAAGCATGATTCTAAGCACTAAGACTTGATAATTGCAAGAGCTCAAGACTTGAAGAGTGAATTCCAAAGGTCAAGAATCAAGATTTGAAGCAATCCAAAGTAGCCATTGAAGTATTCATCCATTCTCAAGCAGTTCTCAAGCATCCATTTTCATCAAGGAGATCCATTGGTGGCCATTGAAGGATTCAAGCTCCATGGAGCCCTCTTGTTGAAGATTTCTCCATCCACATTCTTCCAAGCCTCTTCCAATTCAAAGAACCCATTCAAGATTGGTGTTGAAGATCTATAAGAAATTTATTGAAGACATCCTAAATTTTTCATTCTATATTCTACATCCATTTGGTGCGTTCATACTTGTGGATTCAAGGATTCAAATCCTCCACAAAGACTTTTACATGAGCAAGGTGAATTGTTTAATTTACTTTGTTTATTTCTGCAATTTCAATTATATATTTGAGGTTAATTCCAAAAGTGGGGTTTGACCAAGGAAAACCCCTCCCCAAAAAAACAAACCCTTTTTACTTGCAGTTATTGGTTTGGAATAGCAGATCAGGACGGAGATTCGGATACCCTTTTCAACAAACTTCCAGGATCCAAAAATAGAATTTTAGTCTGAGACTTTTTAGGTCAATTGTGACCTAGGGAACAATCAAAAATAATGGAAAATGGTGACATTAACTTGAGGGTATAAATAAGAAATATCTTACAATAGAAAAATATTTCTAGGTTTTGTCCGTCTCTGCGTTTCTATTCCAGATCTGGTCTCGGATTTTCCAGAAACTCAACACAGGCTTCAAAAAATAGCATTCTTCAGATCTACAATATTTCAAGGTTGGTGCATTTCTCCTATTCAATTAAATTAAGTTTTTCAATCTATCTAAATCTATTCTACATTTAAATTAATCAATCAAACCCGGGTACTTAAGATCTTCCTTCCTTATTCTTGTTTCTAAATGATTAATTCATTTATGCACTAATCCTTCCTTTTGGGTTAACCAACTTGGATCTTTCATTTGCATATCTAAAGATATAAGGAGATCATCTTATTTACCCCCATAACATATTTAAATGTAAGTTATTTTATGTTAAATGAATCCACACAACTTAAACAACATTTTTCCACCTTACATGGGGTTACGGGTAAGTCTGTGCTGGTGTGTTCTACTGGTAATGTTGTTGTTGATATGTTGGGGTGGGTGTGTTGGTTTGATATTGGGGTTGTTGATATGTTGGGGTAGGTTCTTGAGGACTTGCAACAATGATCTGGACATGCTTGGTGTCTGTGGCTCTGTCAGTCACAACATTTTTATTCTTGTTCCAGTATCATGATCGGTCATTGTTATTGCATTTAGGTTGGGGTTCCTTGTAGTGCTTGATGACACCATCTTCGACAAGACCCCGTTCAAGATCCATGCCTTTTCCTTGGATATCCTGATACATTTGTACGCAATTCATGCACATGTGGTAGGCTAGTTTGGGATGAAGATTGTTTATAAAGATTTTTATGAGATATTTTTTTGGGGGTTGATAGGACAATCTTGTGGTAAGTCCTTGCCAGCGCTGTAGATAGTCTGCTATAATTTCTCCTCCTTTTTGTTTAGAGTTGCATAAGTCTAGGAGGGAGAGTTAATTCTCAATGCTATGCACATATTGGGCCACAAAATTCTTTGATAGTTCTGTAAAAGTAGAGACGGTGTCGTAGGGGATCTTGTAGAACCACTCAAGAGCGGTCCCTCCTAAGCTTTTGGGGAATAGTCTCATGAGGAATTTATCGTTGTAGGCCACTTCTTGGTAGGCCATGTAGAATTATTTCACGTGGCTCACAACATCTCCCTTCCCCCAATATTTGTCAAGTTTAGGGGTGTCAAAGTGTTTGGGAAAGGGTATGGCTATGATAGATCTATCAAACGGGTAAGGACATACCTCCTCAAACTTGAATATCTTTATTTCAGTCCTAGCTCGCAGCTCTTTAAGAACATTCTTCATTTCCTCTAATTCTAATTTGATAGGTGGGGGATTGTTAGTCCCTGTCATGTTGATCCCACTTGTGATGTATGGTTCGAACTGAGCAGGTGAATACAAAGGTTTTTGCGGAGGGTATTGTGGTGTTTGGTCAACATAGATAGGTTTTTGAGGTGGGAACTACAGCTAAGGGGAATATTGCAATGGAGGAGGTGGAAAATCTTGATGTGGTTGTTACAGTTGGTAAAAATAGGCTTGTATTTGCTGAGGTATTAGATAAGTGGGCTGAGCTTGGTGCGCACCTGCATAGGGTGGTAGTGCGGTATTGCTGGGGTATGGAGGATAGGTGTTCTGAGGTGGAATGCCCCCAGTAGGTGGAATGAAGAAATTAGTGTTGGAAGTAACACTAGATTGTTGTGGTGGTGGAATGGTTTGTGACGCAGTGGAAGATGACATGGATAGGTAGTTGGTGAAGTTGGGTTGTTGTTGTGAAGTGGGTTGGATGGCGGGTTGGGCACTTGCAAAAGGGGTAATAGTTTGCTGCAGTAATTGGGTGATGAAGGGATTGTTAGTCTATGGTGGTGGTTTTTATTGCTGAGTAGGTTGGATGGGAGGTTGTGTTGAAGTGAAGGGATTGAACGGTTGTTGTTGTGTTTGGGATGCAAATGGATTGATGCTCTACTATTGAATAGGTTGGGTGGGAGGTTGTGTTGTGGCAAAAGGATGGAATTGTTGTTGTTGTGCTTGGGATGTGAATGGGTTAGTGGTGTTCAGCTGGGGCTGCTAGGGTTGGTGAAGGTGTTATTTAGGGTGTTGCAGAGGTTGTTGTTGAGTGGGTTGGATGGTGGATTGCGAGGCTATAAATGGATTTGTGGGCATTGGTTGCAGTTGGGAGGTGAATGGGCTCACACTTTGCGAGTGTATAGGACCGCCGAGGCCCTGCATGGTCGCTTGTGAGTAATTCCACATGGAAGAGGAAGCTCCTTGTTGCGTTTGTCTGCCCTGGTATGTTTGTGGTGGTAGAATGGGATTGACTTGCGATTGCGCTGGTGCTTGCATGGGAAGTGTTGGAATATGTTGGGTTTGTGTTGTGGGTGATGTGTGGAAAGTGAGTCCTTGTGAAAACAAGGGTTGATTATATATGTTGGTAGCTCGCATGCCCATAGTGAATTGTGGTTGTTGCTGATATGCGGCAAAAGAAAAGGTTGGAAAAGGCATGGAGATTTGGGTGCTTTGATGCTACGAACTTGTTGATGTATTTTGAATGGGATGAGTGGTGATGGGTGGAATGTTGGTTTGTTGAGTGTTGACTGGTGGTGGTGGGAATTATGTGGAAAATGTTGGGAATGCTTGTGAACGTAGAGTGACTGTGGGTTGAAGAGGTGCAGGTGCTTGCATAGCGATGGGAGGTATGGCTTATGCTGTTGATGATGGATTAGGAAGCAGGGATCCCATGACTGTGAATGAGGTAGATGGAGGTGTCGTGTGCATGATGGATGGTGGGATGGAAGGTTGGACTATTTGTGAGATAATATTTCACACCTGTAGAGCTCGCTGAAGCAGATCAACAAATTTGTTTCTAATGGGATGATGAAATTCCCCTGGGAGTGCCATAGGTCGTGTGATAAGCGTTGGTATAAGCTAAGGCAGGATTTGTATTCCTTGTTGATGAATGTCTATGAGTACATGATGGCTATTGTGTCCACTCATGGAATTCACCATGTGAACATGTCTTGGATGATTTATGAAAGTTTTGATAGTACTCACAATGGGAATCTCATTTGTGTCTACCCAAATGTGTTGGATAGGTGTATTCTGTCATGGATCAAATGAATCCATCGCATTTGTGGGATCGATTGTTGGATCGACTGAGCTAACTGCTAGATTAGGGTTCATGTCTTTCCTCTTCTTAGCGGCATGTGTGATGGATGGCATGAAATGAATGCCCTAAAGAGATGTGAAATATAAGATGTAATGCAAGGATGGTCCTGGGAAACTAAGGATAATGATGCAATGACTAGGATCAGGATGATGCGTCTACGATGATGATGATACTTCCTAAGGATAAAAGATGACTTGGATATGCCAAAAAATGAAGGGTTTCTTTCCCTAATTCAGGATCAAGTGGATGATGATTGCCAACCTAAGACAGAATTGTGGTCTTCAGCCGACAGGATTCTCTATCAATGTGAACCAACCTTTTTCTCAAGGTGATGAGGTTTCAGAGACAAAGGGGATATCCTAGAATAGTGTGTCATCTAAGGATAACTAAGATGATGGTTTGACTAAGGATGTAGGTTAAGTAACTCTAAAAATGATGGGACACCTAGTATGAGATATGTTGTAGGATTTAATGCGATGATGATGACTAAGATGATGATGTTAGGAATGTTTGGATTTGATTGAGGATTGGATGGGACTGATTTAGGATCAGATAGGATGATCTAGGATCGGACTGCTAAGATTATGATGAGGTGTGTGTGATGTGTTTCTAAAAGATGACTACTAAGAATGATCCTAAAATGCATACTAAGTGATCTAAGAAGAGGAAGAGTGACTGATTGTAGTGATGAAGTTGCTAGTCCTAGTGTGTGATCTCAAGGATGTATCTTTGCATGGACAACTTGATGATATGCTATATTTTCGTAGTGTTCAAAGTGAATGAAGGCATTGTTGGTGCAAAATTTTTGCATAAAGAAAATAACCTTGTAGTTGTATTGGACCTTTTCTTATTCGTCACGTTTATGGTTTTCTACCTCAATGATTTCAATGATATGCTGATATTTCTGGGCCTCTTTGGTTATGGACTTTTGTTCTCGGCAAATATGAGGCAAAGGAGTCTTCACTTTTTGGTGTTTGGTGAAATGGGACATGAGTTCAATCTGATAATGTTTTAGGATTAGGCACTGACTACAAAAAGTGTGCCTTAGATTGTTTTTTGTTTGGAACAAGTGATGATTTTTTAGAAATTGTGAGCAAACAATCTTGCAAGAGGAAAATCAACCTTGTAAGAAGCATAAAATGTCGATCTCCTTGGCAAAAGGACTTCAAAAATTTTAGATTGGTGTATGTTCAAGAAATTTTTTTCACAAGGTTTGTAACACTGAAGACACACAAGCAATTCTACCTAAGGAGTCAGTTAGCTTGAAAACCTTTGCTTGCATACGTAGGCACACACACGAGAGCTAATCAGAATATGACCATCATAATGCCATATTATCTAACTCCAAATGCTCAAGGTAGCATGAATGTGCAAGTTTCTCAGGGAAGTTACTATCTTCCTTTCCCAGCCGATTATCAAGCTTATGGAGGTGAAATAGGTAGGTTGCTATTTTATCATTTGCTAGTGATTTTGTGGAGTCCTCATAATTGGTTTGTACGGCATGACTCACTTAAGAGCCTAGTTTGACCATACCAGTATGCTGGGGAGTTCACCCAGTATGGACTACCATCAAACATGACTCGCCTGAGCTTGAAAGGATATAGACAGACCTTTGGGTCCACCTTATTTTTATACTGGTCGAAGGATTTAATGGTTTGGGGTTGTTCTCTAGAAGGACCCGTGCTTCTTCTAGATAGGCCCCTCTAAGAAATTTTTGAAAGTTATGAATGTTCACAATCACCTTTCGCTTGCACCAACAACCACAAAAGCCAGTGGGAGAGGATAGTGCGTGAAATGAGGTTGCGCTCTACAAACATTTGTGAAAGTGCACCAAAGATGTAAGACACACTATTGATTCCTGATAGGTTAGGAAATGTGTTTGTAAGCTATAATAGAAATGAACTCACAAGCTTGTTCTTTTTATGAGCACCAAAGTGAGAAATCCATTTGCCTTGTTCAATTTGTCTTTATGCATTGAAGATTGAGTTTGTTTGATTGTTCATTTTTTAGAAACCAAAAGAAGATGTTTGATGGCCTTGTTCAATTTGAAAACCCAAAACGAGATGTGCGAGTTGCTTGTTTAGTTTTAAACCCAAAAAAAGAGATGTTTGATTGCCTTGTTCATTTTTAGGACCCAAAACAAAATGTGTGATAATGTGTTCAATTTTATACCCAAAATGAAATGTTTGATAGCCTAGTTTAATTCTTTGTGCATTCGAGATTGGATCTGATTTGATTAGATCATAACTGAAAGGGGGACTTTGAACGTTTCACCTAATTTTTGGAGGAGGAATCTGACATGGTCTAAAAATTTGAATATCCCTTCGATTCAACTTTCTGGCACTTTTTGAATTGTCAAAAATGGAGTTTGTATGCAATAGTTATGGTCATTTCTGTGAAAGGGGCTTGTTATGGATTTTGCAAGTTCAAAAATGGCCCAAGTCTGTGCTGACATCATCAAACCTATGAGGTTAAATTTGACATCTTGGTGACCTTCACAGAAATAAAATAACCTTGTAAATGATGTTCAGATGGTTGTCAAATTTAAGATAGTAAAAAAATATTTGTTTTGCAAAAAAAGGGCCCCTAGTTGAGTTGGCGTTGATTGTGCTACTAACGTGGCCTCCTGCCATGTGTCAAGTCATGATTTGCCCATTTAAAGGGTTGTGAAGAAGGTGGCGTGGGAGTGGCTGAGGGTTTAGTGGTGGAAGATGGTTGGGTGGTGGGTTGGACAGGTGGTTGAGCAGTGGCGGAGGTTGCGCAAAGAGGCTGTAGAGGCGGCAGTGCATACAAAATTGCTCAAATGCCTAACAATGTTGTACTGTAAAAGGAGAAATGATTGCACATAGATCAATGGAAATCATACATCAAAAGGGGTGAATGATATTAGTTCTAAGTATGAAGGATATAAAAAAAATTCCCATAACGGTGTTAGTATAATTCAAATGAGAAAATATCCCAAAGATTTGCAAATAATCAGGCACAATATAAAAGAAATATTGAAGAGGCACACATTTTACAAAATATGTATACTCCAACCAACCCATGAACTCCTATTTCTAATGAATGTGCCAAGATAATTATTCAACTTGTTGTGGTAGAAAGTAATGCATACATTGATTCATGTTGAAAGTATGGTCTCAATGCGACAACTTCTTAGAAGTGATTGAGCAAATGAAGGAAGACTAGGCGTTCATATTTGGGGCATGTAAACAGTTGTACAAGGATTAGAGGAGCGAAGGCAGTATTGGTTGAGGACCATGCAGGAAGGGTAGGTAAGCGGAGGTGGGCAGGGAGTGTAGAGGAGCAGTGCAGGGAGGTAGTGCAGTGAGGGAGAGACTGCGTGTGGGTGGAAGGAAATGGGATTAGCGCAAAGGGGGATGCAGGTTGTGTAGCCGGGGGTGGAGAGTGCAGGAT
>MU224797.1:1790244-1802333 GCA_018584345.1 Thuja plicata | reverse complement strand
TGCTGGGAGTAGAAGGGAGGTGGAAGGAGTAGGTGGGTGGCATGGGATTTGGTGGAAACGGGGTGATGGAGGTGTGGGAAGGAAGTGTAGGGAGTTACTGCAAGTGGTAGGAGTGTGGGAATTTAGTCCCACATGCCCAAGGGAGGGGAAGAAAGAGTATTTTTTAAACAATGCTTGATGAATTATAAATAACACAAGATTCTTGGGGGGTGGGTTGTGCGTTTGATTGGGCCTTAGGTGACCTGCATAAATTGCATAAATATTACACCTGCGCAGTTGAGAAGAATGGATAGGATAACAAAAAAAAATTATAAATAATAATTTAACAGACTGTGCTATCTGCCTCAGAATGCATGCAGAGGGGCTTGTGTGCAAAAAGAGATTTGATCGGGGGAACATAGGCAAGTTTATAGTCAATTTGACCAGAAATGATGATTTGGACGTGATGGCAGAGTCAGATTTGAGCAAAGACGCCTCTAAACTTGAAAACACACAAAATTCACAAAAACTCAAAAAAACCCATTATGTTAGTAAAACTAACCCATGAAGTGGGTCCCACCGGGCATGCCAAAAATGTGAGCAGTGAAATTAGTTATAAAAGGAATACAATAATAATATTTAAAGCATTCAATAACTAATAAATCAAGACAACACTCAAGATTGGACTGAAAAGGAAAAATTAAAACAATAAGAAACTAAGGAAGTGAAAACCTCCCTAAAACTGAATCCAAGCTCCCTTTTGATTGTTTTATGTGTCCATGCTTATGGATGTGTGCTCAAGGATGATACATGCTCCAAGCTTCAAGAGGTTCTTCAAGATGGCATCATCAGTTTGCATAAAAGATGGATTAAATTTGTGAAGGGAAGAGGTTCTATTTATAGGAAAATGGACTCAGAATGAGTGGTCAGGATGCAAAGCTGACGAGGGGCTCAGATGCACCTAGAAGAGAGCATAAAGATTGTGATTCTTTAAGTGCCTCTCATTGTGACAAGTGTCACAAGGAGAGTGGATGAGGAATGTGACCATCTTGGTCTATGTTCAAAAGGATATGAGAAGACTCTTATGGATAGGATGAGTAATGAGGGTTGTAAGAGCATCAATGAGGCATTTATGAGGGTCTTAATGAGGCATGGGTGAAGGGATAGGAGAGAGCTTGAGAAATTTGACTTTGGGGAAGGGGTTAAATTCCTAATCCAAGGATTAGGAATGTGACAAACTTAGGGAGAGTTTAGGATTAGGGTTAGGGTTAGGAGGGCTTGAGAAGTTTCACTTTGGGGTACAGTTGAATTCTTAATCCAAAGATTATGAATGTGATAAACTTAGGGATAGTTTAGGATTAGGGTTAGGGTTTAAGATAGGTGATTAGGGAGATGGAGATGAGAGAAGAGAGAATGAGTGGAGGGGTTAATTAACTGATTAGGGTTAATTAGCTAATGAGGAAGGATTAACATGTGTGAAGGGGTTGGGATGGGTTTGAAATCAGGGTTAGGTGGTTGGGATTGGTTAAGTTAGGGGTTAAGGTTATGAAGCCATGTGCTTAAATAAAATAGATTTAACTATTTAAATCACAAGTGGAGGAAAAGAGGATAATATAAATTAAACTAAATGAATAAATACAATCATTCAATCAAATAGGGGAAAAGGGATTTAATTAACTATTAGGCCATTGGTTGCCATTTAATAATTAATCAAACTATAAGCAATTAAATGAATTACTAAGGGTAGGGGATAACATAGATCAATTAGGTAATGACGGATTACTTAGTTGACAATGTCTTAGAAGGCACTAAATGTGATTAGATGTGTTAATCATATTTAGGTGTCTACAATTATTATTATTATTTAAATGCAATTATATTACATATTATTATTTTTAATCAGGAATAATTTTTTTAGCATATTAATAATTTATTTATATTAAATATGTCTTTTAATTTCCATTTAGACATAATATTTAATTAAATTTTCAAACTTTATCATTAGAATTTTAATTAAATCCCTTTTAATAAATATAGGTATTTAATTAATCCCTATTAATTAAATATCTATATATTTAATATTTTATTATTCTTAGAAGGTTCAATTACTTAAACTTTATAATTAACCTTTAATTACTCTTTTACTTACATCACGACAAAATACCACATTGACCTTCATGCATGCATACTAAAATCTGACCAAATCAAAATGCAGAAAAGATACAACAACATAAGCATTCTCAAACAAGGGTTCACGAATTCTCGTCACCTCGATGAATTTAGAGAAGGTAGTCAACAAGATATGTGACCACTATTTTAGGAAAAGTAAGGCTTATGCTAGGATTTAAGCCTGAATGTTATCTCCCCTCTCTTACCACTGAGATAATGTGATATGGCATGCTCATCCTGGAAATTTAGGGAAGTCGATGCCCAGTACCTGCAAACCTACATCACAAAGCCGAGCATGTACATAATATATAGAACAATGATAGGGATTGATCTATCATGTGGATCTTTTAATGAAAGTAACTACGTCTCCATCCTCTACCACATCAAACACATCATACATAAACGTAATATAGACACGCCACACAACAATATAAAACATATACGCTAACCATACACATGCAAGTATGGGGTCAGTAAAATCATCATAACATATACCTAATCATTATGAAAATAACAAAAATAATCTGGCATCAATACTAAAAAGTAAATCATAGGTGGTGTTGGGTAAATTTTTAGTTTTCTGATTCATGCTAAAATTTTGGTTCCCAGTGTCGATTTGTGCCTAAAACATTGAAGTATTTTCAAGCATGCCCTCAAATTTTTCTATAAGTGTCTTTTTCCTGAGCAATGTGGTACAGAAAATGGATGAAAGCCTTAGACCCTAAGTCTTTTTGTGTCTTTACCGTGAAAAAACCTAGACCCTCATGACCTTGTTCTATTTTGAAGTTACTTTTGTCATGTAACTTAAGTGTCTTTAAGTCATGTGCCTTTCGATCTTTGCCTTTATCTCCTAATCTTGTGATCAAGACCGAATATTCTTTATGGTATGGAGACTTGGAGCAAGCTATTATCTCTTAATCTCAGGAAGAAAGGAATATGCTCTTATGGATTCAGAGATTAAGCACAGGTGGTCAATCTTGTTTTCATCGTGTGGTTGGCACGTGATCGCTAGATAAAGATGAGGTAAACTCAAACATTGGGAGATTCAGCAAGGATCGTGGATGTAGTTTTCATCATGTGGCTAGAGCTAGATCTCATGAAGTAACTCAAGTTATGAAAATTATTTGGAGATTTGGAGATAGCCTTTATCTTTGAATCTCGTAATCAAACCCGAGGTCAGGACAAAGTTTTCTTTTTGCTTTGTCTTGGATCTCTGAATGGAATCAGAGTTAAGTGAAATGTTTCGAGACTTAGCAAGGATCATTGATCTCATCTTAGATTAGCGGTTAGTGCATGATCTCCAGATAATATTCAAGGTTAAGATTTTATTCAGCGATTAGGAGAGGGTCGTCGATCTTGTTCTACCCTTGTTTTGATTGTGTGATCAGCGTATAATATCACTATTAACTCCAAAGTTAGTAAATAATTCAGTGACTTGGAGTTTCAATTATCTCCCAATCTCCAGATGAACTTATGGTTGGGGCCAAGTCTAGTAAATTTTATTTTGAGATTCAGAGGTTGCCTGGTCGCGTGATCTCAGAATGAAAGTGAAGTTAAGGAAATAGTCTCGAGATTCAACGCAAGTCATTGGATCAAAATCAAGATCAAGGATTGTCTCTTAATCTTGAAACAAATTGGTTCAGTAAAAAGGCATTCAGAGACTCAGAGTTGATCATCAATGAAAGAAAAGATCTAGGGATAGCATGTGATCTCCAGATAAAACCCGAGTTAAGAAAAACATTCAGCGACCTGGAGATCTATTCAGTCACTAAATCTCCAGATGTAATCAGGGTCAAGCCTGGTTAGTTTAAAATTGAGTCAGGTTTGCAAAGGAAGGATAAGAACTGTTGATCAAAGTAGAGATGTGCATCTGGTGTTGAATCATTCAGAAAAGGTTAAAAGGTTAAGAAACATTTAGTGATCATTAAGTAATGGACCAAGATGCAGACATGTGTCTAAGTGGAAAATAAGATTTGTGGTTCTTGTCAAGTCTCGTAATAAACTCGAGGTAAATAAAATCATTCAGCAATTCAGAGATAGCCTTTATCTCTGAATCTTGAGACTTGACTAGAGTTAGTGCAAACATTGGGAGATTGCGAGACAGCCTTTATCTCATAATCTCATAATAGACTGGAGTTAGTGTTAAGGATTATGAAATAAAATAAGAGTCATGGATCAAGGTTAAGATCAAGGGTTGGCACTAGATCTTTGAATGAATCATGAGTTAAGGAAAAGTGTTCAGTGATTCATAGACTCAATTATGTCTGAATCTCATGATTTAACCCAGAGTCCAGAAAGGGTTACACTATTTACCTTGTTGTTGAACTCTAAATAGATTTAAGGTTAAGTTAAAAGCTTAGAGACTTGGTAAGAATTGTTGATCTCATCTTAGATGAATGGCTAGTGCTAGATCTCCAGATGAGACTCAAGTTAAGAATTTTATTCAGTGACTTGGAGTTTCCCTTATCTCTGAATCTCTAGATTTAATCATGGTCAAGTAAATTCAACTAGAGTCACATTATGAGATTCAAAGATGAAAAGTGATGGGTTACTTGGTGTTAAGAGGTAGAACCAGAGGTAAAATAAGGTTAGAATATGTGGCTAGCACTGAATCTCAGAATAAAGTCAGAGTTAAGAAAATCATCTAGAGATTCAATGAGGATCATTGATGAAATAAGAGATCTGTGGTTGGAACTAGATCTTGTAATATAACTAAAGTTAGGAGAAATGTTTATAGATCTAGAGATAGAGCAGTCGTGTAATCTCCAGATAGACCATGGTAGATATCAGTGTAGTGAAATCCTGAGGATCTTGTTCTCGTGCCATTCCAAGCAAATAAAGTAAAAAATCCAAGGTTAATAAAAGATTGAAGATCCTAAAAAAGTACAAGTACTCTATTGAGTTGTAAAAAGGAATGGAAAGCAAGCCAATCAGATGTCATCTTGAGAATTTTAACATATTATAAGGTTTTAAAAGATGAAAATAACTCATGACCTTTTCCAACTAGCATTTAAATTCAATACCTACTAACTTTAGGTGCCACAGCTAGGAGAGAATTGATTTCAATACATGCAAAGTTATTACATAAGTGACTGAGTAATGACATTCTGAATTCTCGACTAGACTGATGCATTGATTTTGCAATGATAAATAGACACAAGACTTGTACATTTTCCTTACCAAAGTTTTCAGAGCAACAGAGTAAAAATTGTAGAGGTTTGCGAAAAGAGGCTTGTTTCAGAGAGAAATTAGCTCATAGAACATCAAAGATGAGTCAAGAAGAATCAAGCGGGGTTTCAACCAGTGGGGGAAGCAAGGATGTAGAAGAAGAGTAGAAGGTCAAAAGGAATTATTTAGAGGAGTTCATCACTTTACTTCCTGGAACCAATCAAAATAAAAAGGTTAGTGATGAATACTTCTCAGACTTCATGTTAAATTGTAGAGACCAAATCACTCCTGGGTGTTTTGGGTATCACTTGTTTAATTACTTTTATAGAAATAAAGATAGGCAAATACCTGTATCATATCCATAGACATTAGGTATGGCCAAGTTAATAGTCCCAAATGTCTTCCTAGATGCAGATTCATTGGTTGAATTGGCTAGAAGGTATGACATAGTCTCCAAAACCATCAAAAATTAGGATGAGATAGCCCTAGTCACCCTGGATAGGACTTCCTTTATGAAAGCCTTTGGTATATACCATGCAACTACCACAGAAATTTACCCAACCAAATTGAAAGCAAAATATAGCAGAGAGGTCAATTTGGTTAAACATTTGATCCAATCTCACATGCCTAGGTCAAATAGAAACTATGTATCCCCACTACCACCTTCCAAAAATGCACCATATGAGTTCAAGGATATGAACTTTTACATGAAGTACTTGGCTTATGGGTTGTAGAGAGTTGGAAATTTATGGGCATATGGAGAGAATGACCTTAGATTTATTGATGATTATCTTGGATATCCAGAACTCCCATGTAAATATTGACTTTAACTATATTCAGTATATTATTGATAGGATACATGAGGGCCTTATAAGTATCCAGAAGAAGACTAACCCAAAGTTCATGCATTATTCAATTCTAATGCATTTGATTTTGTTCCACAACATAGAGAGCATGAATACTGAGAATTTGATACCAAGGATACATTTCCAAGGTCAGGAAAACCCTATAAAATTTTGGATTAGGGTTTGAAACTACACATCTAATGAGAATGAATTCTGTTGTTTTCAGAATTGGATTGTACATCCAATTCTAACTATGCTGGGTACAAACATGACTAGTTAACAGTCAAAGTGCTAAGGCTTCTCAAACATTGTGAGTATGTTGATAAGTGTCCAGGGGATCACAATTAGGGAGATTTATATTTGGAAAAAACCTACATGCTAATCATGGTTTATGAATGTTCTCATCCCCCACATGTATTTCCAAGGTATGTTCCTCTGGGGATTGCCTTAATGGATTTCATTTGGCAACTCATTTGGACAGACGAAGAACACTTGGACCCACATAGGAAAGGCACATTTACACCAAGGTTGTTCAATTTTGTTGATTTCACTATTGAGAAGAAGGCCATAGAGGCAATAAATAAGTGGTTGGTGTTGGAAATAATGGAATGGTGTACTAAGAGGGGAGGGGTGAATCAATACCCTCAAAAATTTTATCAATTAACCTTTATCCTTTTGTAATTAATATATTGTATTACCAACCATTTGTGCTAATCTATCTTTGTGTATGTAATATCAATTCATAAACTAATTAGCATGTAAAACATTCATAGAAACATTCATGAAATGTATAGACACATGACACAAGATTTGGTAATGGAGAAAACCCTGTTAGAAGGTAAAAACTGCGGTAGAGATGAAACCCACAAAGCTTCATTATATGAAGAATGGAAGAGGTCAGTTAAGGCTTACAATTTTGATCACTTTTGATGATCTACCTTGTTAGGAGTATTATTTAGAGACTGGTTAAAGTCTACTCTGTTAAGAGCTTTAGCAACATTGTTTGGTGTGCACTTGGTTAAGAGATTTACAAAGGATTTTTAAATCCACCTTTCTCAAGGATTTCTTCTATTTGCTACACTTGTTAGAATATAGTAAAAAATATTCAATGATCTGAGTAAGTGCAATCTACAATTGCTGATTACAGATCCAATAAAGATTACAAGTATATTTATCACCTATTGTGATTGATCAATACTTCTATTTTTCTCAGTAACCTTGGTTCTTGTTCTTGATAACTGATTTCATTCTTGGTTGTTCTATGTATAAAACTCTTATTTTGATCCATAGATGTGCTCCTTAGCTACAATAATCATCATACACATCTGTTCTGATAGATTACCTATCTATATATACAATGATTTTGACCTAAGTGAGTTTCACGTATTACAATGATAACTCTATGATTGAAGGTTTACAACTTGACCTTGATCTCCTAGTTTTCATGTTTTGAATCGGTTAGACTAATTAAAAAAATTAGAATTACATTTTTTATTCCTAAAGAGATGGATTTAAAGCTAATAGAAAAGCTAAATATAAAATACAAG
Organism: Thuja plicata; assembly: GCA_018584345.1. Lineage (NCBI taxonomy): Eukaryota > Viridiplantae > Streptophyta > Pinopsida > Cupressales > Cupressaceae > Thuja > Thuja plicata. The sequence goes on along the minus strand of MU224797.1, from coordinate 1,794,625 downwards.
TGTTTTATCTGACGTGGAAGTCAGATCCACATTTCTTAGGACTCTAACTGTCTCTCGATAGACTGGTGCTTGAGAAGCTCTTTGTTCTGTCGGGTTCCTCTATCATCTGTTGTATCAGGTTGCACTATACTCTCCTTATCAGGTTCCTCTGTCAGGCTTTCTCTATCGGGTTCCCTTGTAATATTTTTGGGTTGCACTATGTCATCGAGTTTGCTTGAACTTGTTTGTCGGGTTGCACTAAACTTGACTTTCGGTGTCTGTGTTACCAAAGATTTCAAAATTGTTTTCCTTTCATACTAATGGAAAAAAATATGTCTTCAATCTCCCCCTTTGACATTAGTATCAAAAACTAATATGTACAAATACTAAGATGTTTAGTAATGTACACCATGTGTTCACCTTGTCATTTATGACTCTCCCTATGTATATGTTGGTATAGTATAAGTATATACACTTATCATCTCCTTTATACATACCATTTTACCCCTTTGTATCCTAAAAATTTCCCCTTTTGTAACACATCAATTTCCCCCTTTTTTGATAGTAAGGGCAAAGGTGTAATCACTTACGGCTTGTCAAAAATGTGGTAGTGAGAGTTGTTCATGTCCTCCATCATCTTCTCCCATTTCTCTTGAAGGTGTTCAAGTGCCATTTTCTCTAATGTGATCCTGGTGTGCACTTCATAGATGATGTCTATGATAGACATCTCTGAGGTGGCTATCAATTTCCTTACCATTATCATATGTTTCTGCAATAGTGTCAGATTCGGTAAGAGTAGAGCATGTAGCTCAGTTACCTCATCCCTAAACTTTGATTCTGCCTCTTGGATTTGAAGTCTCAACTTCTTAGCTTCCATTAACTTTGTATAATGCAACTGTATTGAATTTTCTATTGTTGAGAGACTTTGAGCACTTGAATTTAGATCTGCATCTATTTGTGCAATCTTTTCACTATTCTCCTTAGTGAATTTCTCTAAAGTGCTTAACTTTTGAACTAAGGCTATTGCTTCTGAAATGATAGGTTCTAACTCACTTACTTTTTCAGACAGCCTCACCTTGGTCTTTGCCACTTTTTGGCTGATTCTCTCTATTAATTTATACTGGTACTTCTACCATGCTCGTTCTTCAATTGTTTTTTCTACACCCACATTCTGTGATTGGATGGCATCGGTAAGAATGAGAAGTTGATCAAGGCTTGGGGCATTGTGATCAACATCTATTTAAGGAACAATCTGTGTTAATATGTCCTTTGTTGTTTGTAGCACTTTTGATTCCTTGTACTCCTTCCTAAGCTTTTCTTTCATAGCTTTTCGTTGACATATTTCTCCATACTCAATTAGAGATTCATAATCCAATGTAGTTGGATCACATTTTGGTATGTCTATTATTTCATCAAGTGTAACTTGTAGTTTTTTTTTCTTGTTCTTATTCTTGGATATTGTATAGGAAGTACCTGAATGTAGCACCGTAGCAATATCCTTTGCTTGGTCAAATGTACTTGATTAAGGCTTTAGTGGTGTTGTGTCTTTTACCTGCTGCTCGGTATCTACCTGTTGGTTGGGGGTGGACATCTCCACATCAACCTTTGATTTATCTACATCATCCCCTTTAGTATCCTTAGGAGTAGCATCATCTTTCTTCTGTTCTTCACCTTTATCTCTGTTCTCTTCATATGTTCCTTTTGGTTCTCCATCTATTATATTTTTTTCATCAGTTGTATCTTTCTATTCATCATTACCCTTATCCTCGGGTATGCTTGCATCTGGCTCGGGTGACTTCTCCTTTTGTGATATAATATTGATATCTTGTATCAATAGTGGGATTTGGTCCAGTATATTCACCTGTGTAGCATCTGTAACTGTGTCATGTTCGTCAATTTGGACTGGGACAACAGTGACATCTTCATCTTTCTATACCTCATCTGCAGGATCTTCTCTAGTAAAATCAATGATAGTATTATTGGGCCATGTCTCATCTGCAGTGTCCACATCCTTTTTAGTTGTTGTGTTCAATGCTTCTTCATTTACATCCTCACCATCATTTATAAAAATGTGCTCTAGGCTCGGTTTAGCCTGATCTTCTTCATTGTGTGGCTTGTTGGTAAGAGCTAATTGTGACTCAGGGCTTGTGTCCTTTTTAGGTACATCAAGTATCTTTCTCCATTCATCCTCACTCTTCTTATCAAGCTCAATTAGATGTCCATGTAGCACTTTGTAAGCTCTTAACTTTGCTGAGAACCTTTTGGAATGTTTCTTCATCATTTCTTCAATCTCTTCCATCTTAGATTCAGGTGGCATAACTGAAACTAGGGCTCTTTCCCTTATTTGTTTCTCTTCTTTTAGTGCATATGCCCACCTTGCCAACAATCTATTCATAATTTCTTGTGGCATATTATCTTCAAATTGTATTGGTACATAGTTGAATACACACATTGTTGTAATGATTGCCTCTTCTAACTTATCCTGGTCCTCGGGGTCCAGAGTTAGTCATTTTCTAATCTTGGGGTCAGTTATTGAACATGACTTAATAATTGATGCACATACCTCATCAATGGTGGTAGGGAACTTATTCTTAATGGGTTTTTCATCTTGTTCAGTGTCCTTTATATCTTCCTTAGTTCTGAGGAATTTTCTTCTTTTTGTTGGTGCCTTTTTCCCTGTTTGAGTCTTTCTTTTTGTATGTCCTTACTTGTCCTTTCTTGATCGGTGAAGGACTTGCATCCTTTGTTGTCTAACTTCTGGTCCTAGATGCAGTAGTAGTACTAGTTTTCTTTGTTGTTGCTGCTGCTGGTGCATTGGACTCAGTGGATTCAGAGTCACTCAAATTTTATTCTTCACTGACGGGTGACTATCCTTCAGTGTCATCCTTTTGTTCAGATGCCTCATCATTTACCGATAACTTTTTCTTTAGTGTCTTGATCATTTTTTCCTTCTTCCTATGAATATTTTTCACAACTAAGCCTATTTTAATTCTTTCCTTAGATTCTTCATAGGTTCCAAACCTAGCTTGTGACTTGTCCAGTGGTTCATTAATCAATTGAGAGGAACCTCCTTACAGCAATATGGTGAGAATGCATGAAATAACAGAATATAGAGCAATAGCAGAACTCAGAATGAATCTATTGATCATGAGCCACTTTGAGGGGTAACCTCCTTTGAGCACGCTCAATATAATAAATTCATCCCTGTCCATCAAAGGCATCAACCTACTCTTATATACTAAGTACGATCTAGAAAAGTAATACTACCTATGCATGTGGGATAATAAAATATACTCACGGGACGACTTACAAAGCATATGCATCCGACAACACAATACTAACAAAATAAATAGAAGGAACACACAAGTTCCTAACATCCCCTCTCCCTTAGAAAAAAGCTTTGTCCTCAAAGCTTAATGTGTGGAAATTGTTGCTGAATCTGAAGAAGGGGTTCCCAGGTAGCATCCTCTGGTTTCATGCCATGCCACTGAATCAAGACCTCAGAGATGGAGCGAGAGCAAAGCTGACGAGTGCGCTGGTCAATGATTGCCATCGGCTCTAGGATAATGGATCCTTCCTTATCCATTTCAGGGAGAGAAGTTTGTGCTCTGACATTGGTACCAAGAACTTGCTTTAGACAAGAAACGTGAAATACTGGATGAATGTGGGAAGAAGGAGGAAGTTCCAGTTTATAAGCAACTGAACCAATCTTCTGCAGAACCTTATAAGGCCCATAAAATTTTGGGGCCAGCTTATGACGCCCTTTAATCTTCAGGGAGGATTGCTTGTATGGCTGTAGATGAAGAAAAACCATATCCCCAACTTGAAATGAGCACTCAGAATGGTGTTGATCTGCTTGTTGTTTCATTCAATTTCGGGCCATGTGAAGATTATCCTGTAAGTTGCGAAGAATCTGATCCCTGGTGCGGAGAACTATGTCAACTGCCTAGACTGGTGAGCTGTTAGGAGTGTAGGGAAGGAGCACTAGAGGTTCCTGACCATAGACTACTTCATATGGAGTCATTTTAGAGGTAGTGTGGTAAGATATATTTTACCACCATTCGGCTAAAGGAAGCCACTTGGCCCACTGATGTTGCTGTTCGGAAGTGAAGCAGCGAAGATAAGTTTCCAAGTATTTGTTGACAATTTCAGTCTGACCATCAGTTTGTGGGTGATAGCCTGAACTCATCTTCAGTTTGGTACCAGTTGGCTGAAACAGTTCAGTCCAAAAATGATTGGTAAAAGTTGCATCACGATCAGAGACAATGGAAGAACGGAGGCCATGAAGATGGAAGATCTGGTCCATGAAGATTTGTGCAACTGAGGAGGCAGTATAGGGGTGGCTGAGGGCACAAAAATGACTATATTTAGAGAGATGATCAACCACAACCAAGATCACTAT
>MU224797.1:1771874-1787015 GCA_018584345.1 Thuja plicata | reverse complement strand
GATTTTTGCTCCTGTACGTGTAACAACCATAAAGTAGTTTTTTTTTTTTTTTTTGGCAATTGGTAGAAAATGAGAAACAAAAACTTTTTCAGTTAGGGCAAACTTGGATTCGGGCAAAAATCATATAGGAAATGGGTGTTTGATGAGTGGTTGGAGACTTTCTAGGGAAAAGGGAAAAAGAAAAATGAGGGTTTCAGGGTTGGGGAGGCGGAATGAGGCAAGAAGTCCAAGAGGGAGAAGGGAGCAGAATGAGGAATTGAATCTTGTGGCTCAGTTTGGTGGCGATTGGATGAGAAGCAAAAAAGATAGGGCAAACCCTAAAATTTAATAAATGAGGGATTTAGGGCTTCGATATGTAGATTTTGGGGTTGGGTCGTCAAGGAAGGCAGTATGCAGAACGGTATTTCAGGCGTTCTGAGGAACTGTGAGAGGAAACAGAAAGAAAGCAAGGAAGCTATGGCTAAAAAATAGAAAAAAATTTACTCAAATACAAAATAATGGGAAAGCGTTATTGCAATAACAAGAGATATTAGAATTGAAAGGAACCTGAAGGCCACGACGGAAAAAAAATTGACGTAATTTCCACCCAGCACGCCCAAGAAATTGCTCAGATACCAGATGAGAGGAACCTCCTTACAGCAATATGGTGAGAATGCATGAAATAATAGAATATAGAGCAATAGCAGAACTTAGAATGAATCTATTGATCGCGGACCACTTCGAGGGGGTAACCTCCTTTGAGCACGCTCAATACAATAAATTCATCCTTGTCCATAAAAGGCCTCAACCTACTCTTATATACTAAGTACAATCTAGAAAAGTAATACTACCTATGCATGTGGGATAATAAAATATACTCACGGGACGACTTACAAAGCATATGCGTCCGACAACACAATACTAACAAAATAAACAGAAGGAACACACAGGTTCCTAACATCAATACTTTAATAGCATTGGTGGCTTGATCTACGTTGACCTCATAGTCAAGTGGTGCCAACCATGCTATCTTTGATACAATTGGTTTGATATAGGTGTAATCGGTGTCCACCATAAAACATATATCAGTTTTTATACTTTTCCACCATTTGTTCTGGAATCCTCATTCTTTTCTGCATTCTTTCCTTAAATCTAGTGAAGTATTCATCCATAACTGATACAAAGTTGTCACCTAGTGACTTGATTAATTCACTGATTTGTATGGTCACTGGTTGGGAAGTATCCTAGTTGACATTTCCTATGGATGCAATAAGTTCTAAAAATAGAAAAATGTACACATTAAAAGTGATTCGAACTTACATGAATTTGACTTTGTGGACCTGATTATCCCCATGTTTTCATCTAATTGCTTTAGTAGAAGCTCATATAGATCTAACTATAGACCTTTCTTAACAATCTTATAAGCAGTGTCAACTGCTCCACATGCTATGTTGTTTAGCCTACTAGATTGATATACCTTGTAGCCTAGTACACATGTACCAAACTTGAGTTCTTGATCAGTGATGGTGTTAACCTTCAATCCTCTGTTATCCCAAACTTCTCCTGTCATCTTCTCAATTTTGGGTCGAGGAGGATGTTTAATTACTTTTTCCTTTTCAGTTATAGGTTAACCGGTAACAGCATGTATCACATCTCTAGTGATTGGTTTTGGCTCATCTAACCACATCTTTCAGTCGTGCACTTTGCTTAGCACTACCTGAATCCACTTGGTTTTGAACTCTCTCAAGAACATTAGGGCATAATTCATCCCTTTGACCTCTATGTGTTTGTGTTCCTCCTTAATGGTTGTGCTTGTACAAAGCTTCTTGTAAGCTTGATCAACTTCAGGATCTCCTATCTCGGCGATCTTGCAATGAATGTAGGAATGAACATCTTCAATTAATAAAACCCTAGGTGGAATTCTAGAGAATGCATCCGCTTTGTCGTGTTGCAAAGTAACCTCTGGACATATTTTATACTTTGGTTCTTCACACGTGGAATTCTTTATCAGATTCACCTTCTTCTCCTTAGCATTCTTGATCTTCATTGCACAGGAAGTGGTTGCCATGATTTCACGAATTTAGGGCTTTTTCGTAAAATAAAATAGTGAGCTCGGTGATCTTTGTTACTTACTTTAATCTTCTGATGTTGTTGTTGTTTGGAATTTGAATGTTGTAGATATGCTTGGAGTGCTCTACAATCTAGTTGCTCTGGTTTCTCTCTACTCTGCTTTGCTTCTTTGCTCTAAATCGTTGGTGAATAATGAGCTCTTTCATTGCCCTATTTATAGACGGTGCCCTAAGTGGCGCGATTAATGCTCTACCCACTTGTCGGGTGTCAAAGACAGAGTTGCTCGGGTTACATGCCAACTTTGTTTTTGGTGACAACACGATGCTCAGGGCAAGTGTCAACTCATTTAACTTTCCACACGTTTACCAATGGATCTTGGTATCTGGCAAAGACAACAATGCTTTTGACTTGATTACCGATGAGTCTCAGGTTACATTGATTAACTTATTTTTCACATGTACATCGAATATTCTTGGTAAGCTTTGACAACTTAGATTTTGTATGTTAACCGATGCTTTTTGGTATGCATTAACCGACGAGATTGAATTCACAGAATCATAACAAGTAATACCATAGTGCATCTTTAATCATGCTGATTTGGCATTTTAACTATGTATAATGGAATTGATGCAAAGTATAACTTAGTATAGTGCAGTTCCATACTTACTTGTTCATCTTAGGTGGGGGTGGTGATGTCACTAGATCCATAGATAAGGTGTCACCATTTTCATTTCTTGGTCTAGCTTCTTCAGTGTTTGTAGCTTTCCTCCACATTTTGTTTATCATCTTCCTAATGTCTTCAATGGTATTTCCATTAGCAAAGGTGTTGGTCTCTGTCACTCAGTCTCTGCAGTCCTTTCTTAGATGACCAACTTTATGACAATGTAAACATGTCATTCTGGGGTTAGTCCAGCTCCTAGACTTTCTCATCCATTTTCTCATGCAGTTTGCATCTATGTGTCCAAATCTTCCACATGTTGTGCAGTTTTCCCATGTGTTGTAATCCCAAACATATGAGTTACCGACTCTTTTCAGTTGATAAGCATTTTCATTTTATTTAGGCTTCCATGCTTTCTTTCTCTTCTTCTTGCATTCAAGAGATGTGTGCCCATGCATTTTGCAAGTAGGATGATATTTTTCCATATAGGTTTCCTTCTTTGGTTGTTTCACCTCAGATTTACATTCATATGCTTTATGTCCTTTCTTGTTACAGTTATAACAATTTACTATGAATGAAGGTGTGGATTTAGGAATACCTTTTATTTTTCTCCTGCAAACATTTGATGTGTGGCCTGGTTTTCCATAGTGATTACATGATTGCTTTCTTGATCTTTGATTTGTGTAGACATTCTTTGGATCATCTTGGTATGGTGAATCTCCATTCTTGGTATACCCTAGTTTGGTATTGTTGTTGACTCTTCTTTGTCCATCCAAAAACTCATCCATCCTTTTGGTGCTTTCTTTAGCTCTCTTGATCATTTCATTGTTTTTTTGTAAATTCTCACTTCATGCTTCAGTTTTTCATTTTCTTCTCTTAGCTCACCAATAGCTTCTATCCTTTCAATGATTTTTATGTTCATTCAGTTTTCCTCCTAACTCATAAGAATAATCTGATTGGTGATCTCATGATGATGTTCTGTAAGTCTTTGTATTTCTGACTCTTTCTCTTGAATATTTTCAGTGATCTTCCTCCTGTCATCAATAGCTAGTGTTCTTTCTTGCTCAGCTTGTCTAGCATTATTCATGACTTCAATCATTCTTACCATCTGTGTCTCTTGATTGATTTGCAGTGATTTCACTTGTATATTCAGATGTTGATTGATTTCATTTAGGCTTGTAATGTTCCCTTTAGATGTGTCTGATGCTTTGCTAGATGTAGATTAAGATGACTCAAATAGATCAGGTATCTCCTCTTCACGGTAGTCTGTTTCATTATAGTGAGATGCCATAATCTTTCTTTCATCCAGCAACTGTCTCATCTTGATTCTAGCTTCTTTATATTGTTCATGAAGATCTATATCTCAAACTTCTGATTCTCAATACTCTTGTCTAGCTTGTACCTTTCCATTGTATTTTCTCTTAATTCTTTAAACTTTTCCAAATAAGAGATCTAGCTCTGATACCAATTGTTGGAAATAATGGAATGGTGTACTGAGAGGGGAGGGGTGAATCAGTACCCTCAAAACTTTTATCAATTAACCTTTATCCTTTTGTAATCAATATATTTTATTACCAACCATTTGTGCTATTCTATCTTTGTGTATGTAATATCAATTCATAAACTAATTAGCATGTAAAACATTCATAGAAACATTGTATGAAATGTATAGAAACATGACACAAGATTTGGTAATGCAGAAAACAGTTGTTAGAAGGTAAAAACTACGGTGAGGATGAAATCCACAAAGCTTCACTATCTGCAGAATGGAAGGGGTCAGTTAAGGCTTACAATTTTGATCACTTCTGATGATCTACCCTATTAGGAGTATTATGTAGAGACTGGTTAAGGTCTACTCTGTTAAGAGCTTTAGCAACACTGTTTAGTGTGCACTCGGTCAAGAGATTTACAAAGGATTGTTAAATCCACCTTTCTCAAGGATTTCTTCTATTTGATACACTTGTTAGAATGTAGTAAAAAATATTCAATGACCTGAGTATGTGCAATCTACAATTGCTGACTACAAATCCAATAAAGAGTAAAAGTGTATTTATCACCTATTGTGATTGATCAATACCTTTGTTCTTCTAAGTAGCCTTGGTTCTTGTTCTTGATAACTGATTTCATCCTTGGCTGTTCTTCTGCATAAAAATCTTAGTTTGATCCATAGATGTGCTCTTCGGCTACAATCATCATCACACACATGTGTTCTGATAGATTACATATCTATATATACAATGATTTTGACCTAAGTGAGTTTCATGTATTACAATGACAACTCTATGATCGAAGGTTTACAACTTGACCTTGATCTCCTAGTTTGCATGTTTTCAATCAGTTAGACTGATTAAAAAAATTAAAATTACACTACTTGTCCCTAAAGAAATGAATTTAAAGCTAATAGAAAAGCTAAATATAAAACATAAGTGTTTTATATGACGTGGAAGTCAGATCCACATTTCTCGGGATTCTAACTGTCTCTTAGTAGACTGGTGCTTGAGATGCTCTTTGGTCTATTGAGTTCCTCTGTCATCTATTCTGTCAGGTTGCACTGTACTCTGCTTGTCAGGTTCCTCTGTTGGGTTTTCTCTATCAGGTTCCCTTATAAAAATTTTGGGTTACACTGTGTCGTCGGGTTTGTTTGAACTTGTTTGTCGAGTTGCACTAAACCTGACTTTCGGTGTCTATCTTACCGACGGTTTCAAAACTATTTTCCTTTCATACTAATGGAAAAAGCATGTCTTCAGTTGGGGAATTCAAGGATGAGCATGACCATATATAGAGATGTGGACCACGAAGGTTTCATAAAAAGTGCCAAGAAACTGCTAACCCCAAGTGTCACTGCCATCAAGGAACATTAAGGGTGTGATGAGGAGGATGTTATCAGAAATGTTCTTGAGGAAGAAGAGGTAGGAAACAGAGATGCAAAATACTTGGATTTGATCCATTTGGTGAAGGAGATGAAAAAGGCAGGGATTCCTTTTGGAGGTTTCTTCCCTAGAATGCCTTATATAACCAGGATTTCAAAGATGATTGAGATGTATGACACTTTGTATAATCAACTGGAAGATCATATTGAAGAGAAACAAAGGGGCCCTAAAAATCACTCATCCTCAGAGTATGAGGAAGACAATGAGGGAGGATATAGGATATACAGTCCACCTTAGATAGATGTGCCACTTGGTTTCAAACAAATCTCAGAAGCTCATGATACTGAGGCAACAAGTGAGCCTCTAAGGAAAAAATAGAGAACAGATCAGGGAGATCCATCTTAGTCAGAAACACAGACAAAGAAAAAGGACAAGGTAACTGCCCTGGTCACTGTTGATAGGCAGTATCATCACCAATTAATAAAAACTATTAGAGAGAGAAAGAAAAGGTGGAGAGAGATCCAAGAAGAGGTGGAATGGCCCCTCTAATTGCGCAATGATGAAAGAGAGTTCTATCAAGAAGAGTTTATGAATGATAATGCATTCATTAAAACTAATGAGTTCAAGAATTTTCTTATTTGGAGGAAGCAACAAGAGTTTGGATCTTAGTTGTAGAAAATAGAAGGTGGTACCTTGGGAGATGAAGCCTTGCAGGATTTGAAAGCCTATGACCCTGAATCTGAGACCATCACACTAGAGGAAGCTAGGAAATTGGTAAAGTATAGTGGAATGTTGCTTGTACCTGGATGGGATTTATCCTATGCATTTATCATTGATCAGATCAGGAAGAAACCAGAGGCTAAATTTTCTTCTAAGACCCAAATAGGGAAAATGATAAGAGGTTGTAGATATGATCCAAGATCCCAAACTCTAGCTATGTGGTCCTTGGATCCAAGGACACAAAATCCATCCCTAGTTAGTGTAGAGGAAAAGATGGATGGGGACAAGATCATTTAGACTGTCCATAACACCTCTGATATGGAGATCTCCCAAATTGTTACTCATTTTTCCCGCCTCAATGAGGCAAAAATAGAGCAATTATAAACAAGATATGGAAGGCTCTTCAATGTGTCAATTGTTGTGGAAAAAGACAAAGAGAAGTGCTTGACGCAAATCAAGGCATTGCAAGGGCAGGTAGAAACCCTGAACAAGCAGTTGGAAGAGGCCCCCAAAGCTCTTCCTCCTCCAACCAAACAAGTTGCATCTATACAGACTGATGTCACTGAGGACTTTGCATAGGATACAAAGCCAGTAGACAAGGATAGGAATGAGATTGCTCTCTGCATTGATAAGCATCTTACAACATAGGATAGATATTCTGGAGGGAAAGTTGGATACAGTGCACAAGGCATATATTAAATTGCTTGATCTAGAAAAAGGAGGTAAAAGGCTAAGTTACAAATTTGGACCCATTGTTCAGTGTTTGGTCAGGTAGGGCGTCCTTGTTTGAGAGGTTAGAGGCATTGCAACCCCACATGACAGAACTTCCTTGGTGCAGGAGCACCTGGGTAGGGCTAAAGGGTAACCTAGGGATTCTTATGTGATTTTTGGCTTGTAGTGGTCTTATCCAAGACTAGGGGTCCTAAAGTGTGGTGTGATAGGTTAGGAGGTCTCATTAGGTCATTTGGGACCTAAGTGTCAAGTATTGTCCAAGTTGTCAATATTGTCAATCATGGTGACAAAAGTTGCATTTATGCATTTTAGGGTCAAAATGGACAAGGAAGTGTTTGGGAGACCTATTTGATGTTTTAATTACCATAGATAGGCTTTTGGTTGAGTTTCATGTGATAGTGACCAAGTTTGTATGCAAAACCCAAAAGTTGTAAAAGTTGTCAATGTTGTCATTGCCAACATTTGTTGCATGATTACATTTTTGAGAAAATTGATTTCTTAACTGTCTGAAACCATTGAGATAGGGATTTGTTCAACTATATGAGGCCTCCCTCAACCTGTGAAAAAGGTTGGATGACATTTTGGAAGAAGGATAATTGAAGTGAGACAAGTTTTTTGTGTAATTTGAAGCTTTTCTTTGGTTGGAGCATTTTATGGATTAGATTTCTTACTATGATTTGTGAATAAGTTGGAGTAGTCCATGTTGGAATTCTGTTTGGCAATAGATCAGCATTTTGAAGTGTTCTTAGTTATTTTTGTAAATTATTTTGTTTTAAGCCTTGTCGCTGGTCTAAACCGGGTAGGCTATGCAAATGGACTCATAGCTCATCATTCCACCGTAGAAATTGTACAGGATCTTGGAATGGGTGAGGAAACTCCTTTTACTATATGTGTGAAAAAGGAGGGGCCCTGGGAAGCTTGTCTTCCATTTTGAAATGATGCCCTATGTGAGCCTGGGATGCATGGTTAGGAAATGTTGAGCATTGCAAGTGAGTTACAATGGGTTGAATGCATTAAATACTTCAAATTGAGATTGTGGAGAGGTGGAGTGATGTTTGGTGAAGCCCCAACTTGAAGGAGAAGTTTGGGTGAATATTTATAAGCACCAATAAACCAAACCCCTATGCAGACAGTCATAATGCCTTAAAACCCTACATTTTAGGCATGATTATAGCTTCCTGGTATACAGACAGTTTGGGGAGTGGAAACCAGTAAAATCTTGAAGGGTTCCATAAGGGGTGTCTATAAGTGGAGTTTTTTTGGGCACTTTTTTGGAAGTGTTTGAATTTATTAGCAAAAAGGTGACCAAATAGGCCTAATTGCTTGTAGCCCTATTTGGGAGTTCTTGAAGGCAATTCTTGAACTCGATTAGAGTTTCATTGCAAGAAGTGTGGGTAAACATTGGATTGGATCCAATTGACCTAATTTGAAGCCTATATCTCCAAATTTACATGATCTTGAACCTTGTGGGTCAAATAGTGAAGGAGGAATGAAGAGATCTCCATGGGGCTTTGTGAAGCATGTTATATCTTCTTGATTGGTGGACTCAAGCTGAATTAGAGAAGGTTCTTGAGAAGAGGAACCTTAGAAGTTAAGGTTAGAGAAGATCCCTAATAGGCTAGAGAAGATCCCTATTGAAGACCCTAGTTGAGATTAGGGTATAGAGCAAGGCTTGTACTTACATCAGAGTGGTATCAGAGCAAATTAAAGACTTGGGAAAATAGTGTATGTCTGTAGCTACTGGTGAATCAGTGGGAGAGTCAAGCATGGTGACTAATGCAAAGCTAGCTAAAGTGGTGGATGAGAAAAAGGAGAAGAACAGACTCCTTGAAGAAGCCTTAGAAGGAATGAAGATAAGGCTAGAAGAAGTTGCTAATGCAACTAGGAACAAAGATGTTGAAAGTAGTGATAGGGGTAAAAAGATTTCTGAGGAAGACATTATCCCTGAACTAGACCCTATCTTGAATGAAGAACCCTTCCTAAAAGCCATAAAATCCCTAGGAGGAGAGGCATTGGAGGGAATACCACTATTTAGTGGAAGATGGACCTTGAAGAAGTGATGGATTGGATTGAAGGAATGGAGAACCATTTCGAGTGTGAAGGTGTGACAGAGGCACAAAAGCTCAAAGTGGCCAAGTCAAGACTCAGTGGGTCAGCACTAACATGGTGGAAGTATCTTCAAGATGAGAAGATAAGAATGGGAAAGCATCTTATAGCCAATTGGAATGTCATGGTGACCAAGTTGAACAAAAATTATTTTCCAGAGGACTTTGAAATCCAACTCCTTAGGAAAAGGAAAATTTTGAAACAAAAAGACACAGATGTGGCCTCTTATAGAGAGGAGTTTTAGATATTGTGTCTTATATCCAAGAAACAAGAAGAAGAAACAATTAAGGTTGCAAGGTACTTCGAGGGATTAAAATGGAACATCCAAGATGAGATTAGTTTATGGACACCAACCACAGTTCAGAGGTGTCATCAATTAGCCATAAAGGTGGAGGAAAAGAATAGGAAGAAAGGTGATTCTAACTTCAAAAAGAAAGGTAGAGGAAGAGACCAACGAGGTCAAAGAGGAGGTTATCAAGGCAAAGGAAATGAGAAAATAACCCAAGGTGAAACTAAACTGACAGAGCATAGTAGTGAAAGCACTCTAAGAGGAGGCTATACCAGAGGTAGGGGTAATCAAGGAGGCCCTAGCAAAGGAAGAGGAGGTAGAAGTAACTCATACTTTGCAAGTATGAAGTGTTACAACTATGGTTAATTAGGCCACCCAGCATATAGATGTCATGAGAAGCCTACTACATTAAATCATGACAAGAGAGTAACCTATGCTAATGAGGAAACTTCAAGTGTCAAGGCACCTGAGATTGATCATCTAGATTCAGAGATGGGTGAAAATATGATGTTTAGGAGGGTGTTGATAAGGCAGCCAGTTAAGGATGAACCCAAACATAGGGGGGGCTTTGTTTAGGATAAGATGCAAGATCCTTGGAAAAGTTTGTAAGGTGATTGTGGATTCAAGCTCCACAGATAACATCATATCAAAGGAGGTAGTAGATAATCTCAAGCTAACCAAAGTAACCCATGTGAATCCATACAAGGTGACATGGCTCAATAAAGGACAAAGTATATTGGTGAATGAACAAACATGGGTTGAGTTTTCAATAGTAGGTTATAAGGACAAGTTGCTTTGTGACATCTTACCAATGGATGCTTGCCATTTTCTGCTAGGAAGGCCTTGGAAATATGATAATGGGGCAGTGTATGATGGGAAGGAGAATTCCATAAAATTCAAGAAAGGAGGAAGAACTTTCAAGATTCAGTCTTTGTTGGAAGAGGATGAGCCACAACCCAAGACTCCTAGTATTTTGTTGTGTAGTGGAAAGGAGTTTGTGAAAGATCTTAAGGATGAAGATAATGAAGGGTATGCTATATTGCTAAATCATAAAGAAGATGAGAAACAAGTCAAGGAATCTTTACCATCAGAGATTCAAGAATTTCTAGATAAGTACAGAGATATAGTGAGTGATGGAACTCCTGCAACCCTACCTCCTAGAAGAGTGATAAGTCATCAGATAGACTTTGTCACTGGTGCATCTTTTCCTAATAAGGCAACCTATAATCTTACCCCTTATCAGAATTTGGAAGTGTCAAGGCAAGTGCAAGAACTCTTGGATCAAGGTTTGATCAAGAAGAGTATAAGCCCATGTGCAGTCCTGGTTGTATTGGCATCCAAGAAGGGAGGAAAATGAAGACTTTGCACAGATTCAAGGGCTATAAACAGAATCACAATAAGGTATAGGTTCCCCATACCTAGGATTGAGGATGTCATGGATTACCTTGGAGGGGCAATGTATTTCACTAAGCTTGATTTGAAAAGTGGTTATCACCAGATCATGGTGAAAGAGGGAGATGAATGGAAAATGACATTCAAGACCATAGATGGGTTGTATGAGTGGCTTGTTATTCCATTTGGCCTCACAAATTTCCCAAGCACATTAATGAGGCTCATGAAAGAAGTGCTTAAGGACTTGACAAGGAAGTTTGTAGTTGTATATCTTGATGATATATTGATATTTAGCAGAACAAGAGAGGAGCATATCAAGCATGTGGAGACTGTATTGCAGAGGTTACATGAAAAAAATTTGGTTATTAACCTTGAGAAATGTGAGTTCTTAAAGAAAGAACTTGTGTACTTGGGCTTTGTAGTGTTCAAGGGGTCCTTGAATATGGATCAAGACAAAGTTGCAGCTATCCTAAACTGGCCACCACCTACCAAAGAAACTAAGGTAAGAAGTTTCCATGGGTTAGCCCAGTTTTATAGGAAATTTATTAAAAATTCCAGTGGTATTTGTGCACCATTGCTAGATACAATTAAGGGTGGGGTAAAACCCAAGTTTAGGTGGACCTTAGAAGCTAAGAAAGCCTTTGAATTGTTGAAGAAACAAGTGGCCACACAACCTATCCTAAAGTTACCTAGTTTTGAAAATTTGTTTACCATTGAGTGTGATGCAAGTGGGATGGTAGTAGGGGGTGTGTTAAGCCAAGAAGGTAGGCCATAAGTCTTCTTCATTGAAAAATTGAATGAAGCCAAGAAGAAATATTCTTCTTATGACTTGGAATTGTATGCCTTAGTTCAATCCCTTAGGAAGTAAAGGCATTACCTATTACCCAAGGAGTTTGTTGTGTTTACGGACAACCAAGCCCTTAGTTATATCAATACTCAAGAGAAACTGAGAAATAGACATCTAAAATGGATGTAGTACTTACAAGCATTCACTTTTACAATTAAGCATAAGAAAGGGCAATTCAACAAGGTTGCAGATGCACTAAGTAGAAGATTGTTGACAGTCCAAGAAGTTCAGTTGAAAAACATTGGCATTGACAGTTTCAGAGATCTCTAAAAGGAAGATGAGGATTTTGGTGAGGCCTACAAGATGTGTATTGACTTTCAGAATCATTTTCATAGAAAGTTCTCTGATTTAACTTTGCAAAATGGACTATTATTTAAGGGTAATCAATTATGTGTACCAAGGAGTTCAATGAGAGAAAATATCATACATGAGAAACATAATGGAAGATTGAGTGGTCATTTTGGTATGAACAAGACCTTGGAACTTGTACAAAGATTTTAATGTTGGCCAAAATTGATAAGGGATGTGACTAGGTATGTGGAGAAGTGTGTAGTATGCCTGAAATCCAAAGGAGGAATGAGCAATGCAGGTTTATATCAACCTTTACCAGTCCCAAATCGGCCATGGGAGTGTGTGAGCATGGACTTCATAATGGGTCTACCCAAGATAAAGCGAGGATATGAAAAAATCTATGTGGTGGTAGATAGATTTAGTAAAATGAGTCACTTAATACCCTGCAAGACTACTCATGATGCTAGCCATATAGCATATTTTTTCTGTAAGGAGATTGTGAGAATTCATGGTTTTCCCCTATGTATTGTTTCAGATAGGGATGTGAAATTCATGAGCCATTTCTAGAAAACCTTGTGGAATAGATTGGGTACGAACCTCTCATTTGGTTCAACCTACCATCCTCAGATAGATGGACCAACTGAGGTGGTCAATAGGGTTTTTGGTAACCTATTGAGGTTCCTAACTAAAGAGTATGGACAGACATGGGATGTGGTCATTCCCCAAGCAGAGTATGCTTACAATGATAGCAAGAACAGAACAACAGGGAAAAGTCCATTTAAGGTAGTTTATGGGATGCACCCAAGGGGTGTGTGTGACCTTAGGGATCTTGGTGGCATGGACTATAGGAGTGGAAATGTTGAGGACTTCACTCAAACCATGACAGAGATCCAAGATCAAGTCAAGAAGACAATACAAGACATTACACAAAAAGTTGAAGGACAAAGTGGATGAAAAGAGGAGAGATATTCAATTTGACGTGGGTGATTATGTGATGGTTCACTTGAAAAAATATAGATTGCATAAAGGTATGCCTACTAAGCTTCAGATGAAGAGGGTGGTACCTTGTAAGATCATAGCGAAATATGGGGCTAATGCATACAAAATAGACTTAACTTCATATTTAAGCATATATCTTATTTTTAATGTCGAAGACTTGATCAAATTCAATGGGCCAATAGATGAGATAGGTCAAAGAATTCAATAGGTCAGTAGTGATGTTGAAGCTACTGTATTACCTCCCAAGCCACAATTAGAAGCAGACAAGGTCCTGGATTCCAAAGTTAAGAAGACTACAATGCACAAGGTGTACATGGAGCACCTTATCAAGAGGAAGAACAAGCCTGAATCAGAAGCAACATGGATTGAAGCTATAGACTTAAAGAAGGTGGGAATCTTTGAAGACATCTTGTCCACATGAGTGACATGACTTTATTCTGTGAGAGAGTATGGTGCAGGAGCACCTAGGTAGGGCTAAAGGGTAACCTAGGGCTTCTTATGTGATTTTTAGCTTGTAGTGGTCTTAGCCAAACAACTAGTGATATAATAGGACTAGGGGTCCTAAAGTGTGGTGTGATAGGTTAGGAGGTCTCATTGGGTCATTTGGGACCTAAGTGTCAAGTATTTTCCAAGTTGTCAATATTGTCAATCATGGTGACAAAAGTTGCATTTATGCATTTTAGGGTCAAATTGGACAAGGAAGTGTTTGGGAGACCTATTTTATGTTTTAATTACCTTATATAGGCTATTTTTTGAGTTTCGTGCGATAGGACCAAGTTTGTATGCGAAACCCAAAAGTTGTAAAAGTTATCAATCTTGTCATTGACAACATTGTCAACATTTATTGCATGATTATATTTTTGAGAAAAAGTGGTTTCTTAACTGTCTGAAACCATTGAGATAGGGATTTGGTCAACTATATGAGGCCTCCCTTGACCTATGCAAAAGGTTGGATGAAATTTTGGAAGAAGGATAATTGAAGTGAGACAAGTTTTCTGTGTAATTTGAAGATTTTCTTTGGTTGGAGCATTTTATGGATTAGATTGCTTACTGTGATTTTTTGATAAGTTATATTAGTCCATTTTGGAATTCTATGTTGCAATAGATTAGAATTTTTAAGTGTTCTTAGTTAGTTTTGTAAATTATTTTGTTTTAGGGCCTGTCACTGGTCTGAACCAAGCAGACTATGCAAATGGAGTCATAGCTCATCATTCCACTGTAGAAATTGTATGGGCTCTTAGAATGGTTGAGGTGACTCCTTTTACTATATGTGTGCAGAAGGAGGGGCCCTGGGAATCTTGTCTTCCATTTTTGAAATGATGCCCAAGGCGATCCTAGGATGCATGGCTAGGGACTACAGAGCATTGCAAGTGAGTTACAGTGGGTTGAATGAATTGAATGCTTCAACTTGAGATTGTGGAGAGGTGGAGTGATGTTTGGAGAAGCCCCAACTCAAAGGATAAGTCTGGGTGAAGAGTTATAAGCACCAATAAACCAAACCCCTATGTAGATAGTCATAATACCTTGAAACCCTAAATTTTAGGCATGATTATAGCTGTAACCACCTGAATTTGGTATGTTCCAACTATGGACCCTATTTTGTCCTAAGTGTGATCATACCCTCAATTATGTCCAAATGACCCTGTTACTGCTTGGCATAATTCTTCCAATCAATTTAATGTCCTAAGTATTTTTATCACTAATTTATATTAACTATTATAGCCATACAATTCAAATCAATTCAAACCATTTAAATCAAATCAAAATCAAATATGGCTATAGTATTTAATTATAAAGGAATTAAATAAATCCCTAAATCAATTACCCACTTGCAAATAACCCATTCCCCTAGCCTATTTAATTTAATTAAAATGGCTATAGTCCCCTAATTATTAAAAAGTAATTTAATTGTTTAAATAATTAATTCCTATTTTTAAATGAATTAAATAAGTTTAATTCATTTAATTAATATTCCCTTAAACCCCAACCTAACCTATCTCAACCACTTCTACCCTAGGTTCTAACCCTTCTCGACCCATTCCACCCTTGCTAATCTAATCCTAATCCTAAATTCTACCCTAACCCACTTCCTAATGTTGTCACATTCCATTAAGGAATGATTAACAACTCAACCCACTTGAGAAAGTCCACTTTCTCAAGCATGACTTTCCTAAGGGACCAACTTGCC
>MU224797.1:1758741-1771824 GCA_018584345.1 Thuja plicata | reverse complement strand
TGACTTTCCTAAGGGACCAACTTGCCAAGTTGAACCTTACACCCTTCCCATGCTTCTTTAAGGCTTTCATTAATGCCTCATTAATGAAGATGCCTTAAGCCCATGTCTCCTCCATGCCTCATTAATGTCCAAGGCATTTAATGGCTCTTACACCACCATTAATGAGTCCCTCAACTCATTAATGAGCCTTGTCTCCCCTCTCTCTCTCTCTCATTCTTCTATAAATAGAAGCCATTTTTAGAGCAAAAAAGCCTTCATCCCATATTGTAAATGCATTGTTATGCTGTTGGAATAGACTTAGACTCATACTTCATTTCATAGTTCATGCTCATACATTGTTATTATGCCCATTTTTAGATTAATATGCATTGTTCATTGAATAATAGTTTGTTTTTAACTAAATCTTTCATGCTAGGTTGTTTATATCACTGGTATTTAGCATAAATCTGAGGGCTTTTATGTTACATGCTACACTCATCCTAGTTAGAAAGCAATAAGTTGATGTAATGGTTTATATGCTCTTTAACCCTTGTTTTTCACTAACAGAATGACTTATTGAAGTGTTGTGTTGCAGATAACAGGTGCACAAATATACACACACATTTCTAGCGCCCAGCGTGGGGCTCAATTTTCAACTTGGCCTCATTTTCTAACACTTTTTCACTAATTTTCATGCCCAGAATTTTGTTACAGGCTCATTTTTTACCATTTAGGATCGCATTCAGGATACACCATCACACCGCAAAAAATGAGGCTCGCATCCAGGATTTCCCAAATCATTTTCAGTTCAGGCTCGCATCTGGTAAGCATGGGATCACATCTGGTAAGGAAGCTCACATACAGTATGCTGCATCACATTCAGTAAAATTTTAGGCTCACATCTGGTTAGAAAGTTTGTGCATTTTGTTTGCCTAACTCTAACATCTTGACAAGTTGTCTTTTCGGTGTCTTGCAGCCTAACAAGTGTTTGCAGGTTGTTCTTGAAGGTTTTTGTGGGAGTTAAGATAAACAGATACTAGGTTTTTCAGGTTACCCAACCCCCATCTTGACTTCTATTTACTTGCTTTCAAATTTAAGATACATAATCCAATCTATCACTAACCTGACTAGAGGATTATGCTCTTTTCCTTTTAAGGAAAATCAGAAACTCATACATCAGTTTATGAATTGAACAGAATTTGGAGTTAAATGAACAAGCAAACACATCATTTAAATTCTATTTAGAACAGTAAATGAACAACACAAGTCACTAAATATTGTGGTTCAATGAACAACTACATCATATAATTTCTTTTTGGATTCAGAAATTAGACAATCAAAGCACTAAATATGTGGGATCAAAGAACAAGTTCAATCGTTTAATTCAATTTGGATCAGTAATTGGACAAACAACTCACTAAATTTTGTGGCTAATTGAACAAGGCAACTTTCCTTTTCAAACAAATCCTATTTTTCTTAAATAGGAACAAACTAAATCGAGCTCAACATAGCTTGAAGGAATGAACTTTGCTTTACGTGTTTTGGGAGAAAATGGTTTAGATTAGGAGAGTATGCTCTTCTTCTTCAGAAGAATCAGAAATCCAGACATCCAAAGCTCGCCAATCCTGGTTACATAATACTTAAATAGTAGAGGGCCTATCGATTGAGGAAAAAATCTCCTAGGAATGACCCAAGTGAGGACGGGTTTTATGCCAACCCTTCCAACTCACTATAAATATTTGCTTCCTCGTAGGCTAAAGCCTTGCAAGATGGAACTGGTTTTGTTCTTGGAATTTCAACATCATTCCTCAAACATATCTGGGTATATGTAGAGCGGAGCCACTTGAATATTGCTTGCGAGACTACATATATTCGGGTACTGATAGAGCTATATGCCTAAATTTTTCCTTGTGCAATTCTATGGGGGACAGTTTTGAATGGATTGCCCAATAATCTACAACAACTTCAATTGAAAGAATTCCTGATTCATCCCTGAAAGGGTGATAATATTTGTGCAAGGAAAAAAGTAATTACCCCAAGACACTCATCATATTGTGCCCTCACTTGCATTTGGAGTCAGCTAATACAGCATCATGACTGGAGCCATTGTGTTCTTAGTGATGGTTGTATTCTGATTAGCATTTGAGTGTGTACCTAAGTCAATGAGCAAATATTTTCATCCTCCACCTAGAAAATAGGAAAAGATGAGTGTCTGTTTCACCTCCATAACAATGCAAAACTGTTTGACGTGTTCAAAAGATCATTAAAAAGATAAGATCCTCAAAACAATCAACAAATTTCAAACCCTGGAGTATAAGTGTTTTTCACATTACGACACCTCCTAACGCAATCTAGAAACAAGCAACTTCACACACTTCAAAAATGAACTTTTCAGAACTGACCAAAACTGACAAAGACATCATAAGATCACATCATGTATTTCCCAAGTTGCATGCAATATTTAGGATCACATTTGGTATTCTAGATCGCATTTAGTCAGCACACAGTCGCATCTAGATTCTAGGATTGCATCTGGTACCATCAGAGGCTCACATCTGGGAGCTCGCATTCAGGATAGTGGGTACTTGTAGAAGTTTTTCTTAGGAATTCTCAATTGATTAGGATACCCTTTTAGCTCTTTAGCTAGTTCCTATTGTCTCTTCTGTTCTCCTTGTTGTAATTTCAAAACACTTTCAAAATTTCCCCCTTGCATGCCTAGTCAATCTTTCACGATCAGTTCAATACGTGTGTTCTACCCACTTTCTACCAACAACTTGGTTCCCAACTCACTATCAGGGCATTTTAACCCTCTAACACTGGAATCACTTACATCCATGAACAAACTGTTACTTTTACCTAGACACGCCCACTTGAACAATCTTAAGCTCTCACTTGCACTATTGAGAAATGTTAACAAAGTTGAGGAACAACTTCATGGTTAACACAAGATGCAACAAGTACACATCTAAAGGATTGAAAGTGCCTCCTAAAATGCCACACTTTCAAGGAGAAGCTTCTCGTAGTTCCCTTCTTGATCTAGATTCCCCTCAAATGGATAGCGATACTCACAGATGGAGTGAGTCCTTTGAGGACTATAACAATGGAAAACACCAAAAACCTGAAGATACTGATGAAGAAGAAGAACCCAAGTTCGAACGTCCTTTATTTGAATCTGGTAGTGAGGATGAAATCTCTAAAGAAGAATATGAAAAACTCAAACAAAGTAAGAGGTTTCACCAGATAATGAAAAGAATGATTGATGAGGATAAGGAAAAATACTTCCTCCATCTAGCGCCTATAGGTGTTAAATTACCCAAAGATTATGACATGGAAAAGCTCAAGGAAAAGGAAGTACCAAATCCGATATCTATTCTCACCAAACAACTCAATCTGATGCAAACGGAGCTCACAAACCTCAAATAAGAGAAGGAGAAACCCAAAACACAATACTCTTTGGACGCTATTTGTCCATTCCCTTTTGACAAGATTATCACTGGTCCCATTTCCCCCCAACGTGGCAAGGCCAAAGTATGATAAATACATGGGAGAAACTGACCCATAGGACCTTGTAAGGGAATTTTGTGCTCTGAGCATAGAATACATGCATGAACCCACATACCTCATGCGACTATTTCTAGGAAGTCTAGGAGGTAATTCCATGGAGTGGTTCTCAAAACGAAACCCCAAGGTCAAGACATTCAAAGAATTGATCCAACAGTTCATTCAACATTACTCCTACAACATCCAACATGATGTAACTATGATGGACCTATGTAACACCAAACAGAGAACTGGAGAATCATTCACACACTTCCTACAAAGATAGAGGAATATTTTTGTATGATATTCAAGGGCCATTCCTGAAACAAAGAAACTGGAGATCTTCATTAATAATCTAGTGCCTGAATTGAACTATGCTCTACAAATGCAAGACTCTCCTAGTTTTGACAGAATGATTAAAATGCCCTTCGTATTGAGGAAGTAATGGTCAAAAGGGGAGAGATCACCCTTCAAAATGAAAACAAGACCAACAACTCCAACTCCAAGCCTAAATGGTGGAAACAAAACAAGAATGTTGTTAATGACGGAGTGGTTGATGCCTCTAACATTAATCCTAAACCCGAGGTATTTAATCTAACTAATAGCATGCAAGCAAGTAAGGATGCTAAGGTAACACCTCCAATCCCCAAAGCAAACAATGATAATAACAAGGGACGAACATGGACTTCAAAACCCCAGAGAACATTCACTCCTTTGGGAGAGCCTCTTGATACTATTCTAAAAACACTGTTGGATAACAAAGTTCTAACTATTCCTGACTGTAAACCGTGGGAACCAATGGCCAAACCCAGGTGGTGGGATGATAATTCCTGTTGTGTCTTCCACAAAAACAAGGGACACAAGACTAATAATTGTCTCAAACTTAATCATGTCATCCAAGACCTCATCGAAGGAGGTAAGATCAAAGTAGATGGACATACTACCAATGAAGATCGTACGGCATTCAACAAACCTTTTCCTAATTACAATCAAGGAGAGACATCTAAAGGGAAGAGTAATGAGGTAAACTACACCTATTCCAAAAATGACAATGTGATTAATATGCTTGACATTAAAACCTAATCTGTCAATGTGGTCACAATCAAAGGTGTCTCATTCCACTCAAATGTTGTAACACGTAGCCAAGCAAAGGTTACAATCAAAGGACCTCCAAGACTGACATCAACATCAACATCCAAGCTTCCTATTGTAACTATTCCTAAACTAGTAGCAAAACACATGGTCACTATTCTTGGAACAAAATATGACTTGGTAGACCAATTGCAATGAACCTCTGCCAAAATTTCAATTTTTGAGTTGCTCAAGATATCCACGGTACATAGGGAAATCCTAGAACAAGCTCTACACGCTGCTAATGTTCCAAAAGTTATTGATATAGACAAGTTTCAAGTGATGTTCAATCACATCTCAGCACCACACTACCTCTAATTTTCTAAAGAGGATGACAAGTCATTGACGCATCCACACAATCAACCCCTCCATATTGAAGTCTGTATTCATAAATCCCATGTTAGACGCATGTTGATAGATGGAGGCACAGGATTGAATATCTGTACACTAGATCTAATCAAGAGACTAGGTCTCTCAGAACAAACAATTGACTCTAGAAGCAAGATAACCATCAAAGCTTATGATGAGGAAGAAAGATCCTCCAGAGGTCTTATTGTTCTACCTATCAGAATTCGACCAATTGAGAGGAACGTCATATTTCAAGTTCTGGATCTACCATTGGCCCACAATATCCTACTAGGGAGACCATGGATTCATGAAATGAAAGTTGTACCATCCACTTACCACCAATGCATAAAATTCCCACATAATGGGGTGGAAGTGATGATTCCTGCAAACGCTAACTACAACTGCAACAATATCAAAGTAGGTAGCATGATCCCTTACAACAAGGAAGCTATGGATGCAGTTTCTCTTGAAACTACTAAGGACATGGTTATGAAGAGTTTTAGCAAAACCTTGAAACTTGAAGAAATAGGTATGGGAGAGTACAAGCTGGACCTAACTCCCTCACTAACAGAACTTCCGGTGTCACTGAGATCCTATGGAAAACCTTCATCGACATTCACACCTATAGCATCCAAGGAGCCAGAAGTACACAAAGCAACTGGCATGGTAAAGGCATCCACATCTTCTTCAGATAACACAAAAGAACAGGTAGTCTTGGACTGGCTTTACAAGGGAGAACCAATGGAATCTGAGGTCCAACATGTGAAGATATCCCTAGAATAGTATGGAAAGGGATATGATTTCCTCACACAAATGGGTTACAAAGGAAAGGAACCTCTAAATGACACAGGAAGCGGGCTTATTGAACCTATACCCATGGAGTTCCAGAATACCAGAGATAAAAAAATAATGGGTTTCAATACTAAAACTGATAAACCCACTTCAAAAGAAAGTCCATGCTCAGATAAAGGGAGTGATGAAACAGATGAACTAGAGCAGTGGTCCAATGAAATATTGTTGCATGTTGGCACATAGGACCCTAACTACCAAGGAGAATGCTACGTACCCAACTTTGAGGTGCCACAACATCTTCACACCCATTTACTAGCACAACCTCCCATTCAAGAGGTAGGAGACACCATAGCAACAATTACTCAAGAGACACCCTGGCCACATAATTTACATCCTAACTGGGGGCAATTGGTCACAATTTCACATGTCCTTGATCTACCCCACTTTGATCTACAAGTAGCTAACCGAGTACATCAAATAACCATTATTGAATATTTAAACAGATCTGATGATGATGTAACAGACTCTCATGACTATGAATGGGATCGGCTATCTATCACCTTTGAAGATATTGGAATAGATACAATTCACATGTTTGTAGCTCCCTCAGCTCCTAGTAAATGATCTGACACTCCTCTCAATGATATTGATCCTCCTAAAGCAGAAGAAGAGTTCATTCTCCCGGTCATTGATGGGAACACTGGTGAATACATAAGTCTGGAAGAATTTCATAGGCTACAAGCAAGAAGTCTCCTTTTATAGAGAGATGATGATGAGATTTCTACTGATGATTCGCTAGATTTTGGTGCGCATATGACTAACAACGACCCTTTTAACAATGATCTCACTCTTATTGATCTAAATATCAAAGAAATTAACTTAACAGATCATGTCATGTCAGTTAATGGTCTTGATGCTGACACGATGTTGTCCTTCCCAGAATATGACTCCCTAACATTGGTACTTCCCGACCTAATTGATTGGACTAAAATAGATCCTACTCCTATCCTTGAATTTCCCAATGACCACACCCTAGCTTGTTATCTCAATGTTTGTGAACCTTACCCTTCCTCCACCAAAGCAAGGAGGGAGAACATGTCACAAGAGGATAGCAAGTTTCTTAGTCACAAACTGAAAAATAAAAAGAAAAAGCGGACTGATGGTGAAAACCACTCTATGGCAGTATCAGATCCCAAAATAGTAAAGAAAAAAGATGTATGTGATGTTGAAAACCTCTCTGAAGGGCCAAAGGATGAGACTCTTGATATCCTCCCTGAACACTTTCAGGAAAGATCTTCGGTACTGATTGAACCAACATAGCTAGTAAACTTGGGCACTGTTGAAAATCCTCAAATAGTTCATCTTGCACAATATTTATTAGAGGAGGAGAAGGCACAGTTCACAGAGTTCCTAAAGGAGAAGAAGATTAACTTTGCATGGTCTTGTACTGATATGCCAGGGCTAGATCCTAATCTCATCATGCACCACTTATCTATAGCTCCCGGGATCAAGCCCATAAAACAAAAACTTAGGAAAATGCATCCTCATGTTGCATTATTGGTAAAAGCAGAGCTAGAAAAGTTGTTGAAAGCTAGATTTATTTGAGTCATTGCCTACGCAAGGTGGATCTCCAATGTGGTCCCCATCTCTAAATATGATAAATCTATCAGGATCTGTACGGACTTCAGTGACCTGAACAAAGCATGTCCAAAGGATGACTTCCCTCTACCAAACATTGACATGATCATAGACCTTACAGTTGGCTTTCAAATGTATTCATTAATGGATGGATTCTCGGGCTATAATCAAATCAAAATTGCCCCTGAGGATCAAGAGAAAACTGCATTCACATGTGCATGGGGCACCTTTTGCTAAAATGTCATGCCTTTTGGGTTAAAGAATGTTGGTGCAACATATCAAAGACCCATGACAACAATATTCCATGACATGATGCACAAGAACATGGAGGACTATGTTGATGACACATTGGCTAAATCCAAAGAAATAGATACTCACATTGCTGACCTAAGAAAGATCTTGGATCAAATGGAGCAGTTCCAACTCAGGCTCAACCCAAAGAAATGTGCCTTTGGGGTCCGATCAAGAAAGCTCTTAGGATTCATAGTATTAACAAAAGGAATCAAGGTAGATCCTGCAAAGGTGAAGGCTATTCTAGAGATGACTCCTCCACGAAACATCAATCAAATGAGGACACTACAAGGGAGACTCCAGTCCATCAGGAGATTCATGTCCCAACTTTCTGGTAAGGCCCAACCCTTTACTAAGTTGCTACATAAAGGGGTTACCTTTAAATCGGATGAGCACTGTGAAGCGAACTTCCAAGAATTGAAAGGATACCTGGCTGCTCCACCTATTCTTATGGTGCCTATTCATGGAAAGCCCCTACTCCTATACATTTTAGCTATAGCTACATCCCTAGGAGTATTACTGGCACAAGAGGATAAAACTAAGAAAGAAAGAGCTATCTACTACATTAGTAGAACACTGGTCACTTATGAGCTCAATTATAGCATTATTGAAAAATCATTCTTAGCAGTTGTCTTCGCATCACAAAAATTGAGGCAATACATTCTCTCTCATACAGTGAAGCTCATTGCTAAGATCGATCCTCTAATGTATCTTTTGAGTAGAACAACATTAACAGGACATTTGGCAAAATGGGTCCTGATTCTAAGTGAGTTTGACATTGAACATGTAGAACGGAGAGCTATCAAAGGATAGGTCCTTGCAGATCAATTGGCTGATTCACCATTCCAGGACGATGAACCTTTACTAATTGAATTCCTTGATGAAACAATCATGCATCTTATTGAATATCCATGGAAGATGTATTTTGATGGTTCATTCACTCAACAAGGATCTAGAGCAGGGGTCCTCTTCATAACTCCACAAGGATACAAGATTCCCAAATCTTACAAATTGATGTTTCCATGCACCAATAATATCTTAGAATATGAAGCATTGGTCAACGACCTCAAGCTACCTATGGAATGGAAGATCATGGAGTTACACATGTATGGTGACTCCTAACTAATTATCAATCAAGTCAATGGGGAGTATCAAACAAAAGATGAAAATTTGATGCCCTACAAGCATCTAGTTGATGATTTGAAGAAGTACTTTGTCTTTGTCACCTTCCAGCAGATACCAAGATCAGAGAACAAGGCTGCAGACACTATGGCTACCTTGGCCTCCATGTTACAACTAGAAAAACATCAATTCTGCTATGACTTCTTGGTGGAAGAACTATCCTATCCTACCTTTGATACCCCTGAATACCAGGTAATATATGCCTTGAATACCCCAGATCAGTCCCGGTATGCCAATATCATTGCTTACCTTTTTGACAAAACCATTCCCACCAATCTATCCAGAAATGAGAAAAGATTCCTGATTAGGATAGTATCGCATTACATCCTCATAACTAATAACTTATATCGACGTGGTCCTGATGGTACACTTCTTCGGTGTTTAGAACTCAAAGAGTCTGATCTAGCATTAAAAGAAGTCCATGAAGGTGTATGTGGATCACACTCAAATGACTTTTCATTAGCCAAGAAACTGCTCAGAGTAGGCTATTATTGGCCTACCATGGAGAGAGATGCTTTTTAATTTTCAAAAGCATATCTTAAATGCTAGACACATGGAAACCTTATCCATGCTCCTACCAGAGAACTTATACCTTTCATAACACATTGGCCATTTCAGCAATGGGCCTTTGACTTGGTTGGACAAATATATCCCAACTCTTCAAATGGACACAAATTCATCATTATGACCACTGAGTATTTCACAAAGTGGGTCGAGGTCATGCCGCTAATCAAAGTCACTGGAAAATAGGTGGCTATGTTCATTCTAAACTATATTATTTGTAGATATGGGATACCCTCTTCAATTGTAATAGACAATGGGGGCCAATTTTAAAATCAATACATTAATGACCTTTGTGAACAGTTATATATCACTCAACATTGCTTCTCAATCTATTATCCTCAAGGTAATGGACAGGTTGGGCATCCAAAAAAAATATTGTCAAGATTCTACATAGAACTGTGAGCAAGTTTGGAAGAGACCGGCACCTACAACTAGATCTGGCACTATGGACCTACAGAAGAAGCATAAGAACACCAATCGGAGCCACACCATTCGCTCTAGTCTATGGCACTAAAGCAATACTACCTATTGACTTTGAAATCCCATCTTTGCAGATATCTTTACAAGGTCTCGTTACTGATGAGTAGTACCACATAGATAGGGTGAATTCTCTGGACCTACTAGATGAGCGCCGACAACAAGCATTTGATCAATCTCAAAGTGTACCAAGCACGTATGTCCAAAGGCTACAATAAGAAGGTCAAACCACACAAATTTGAAGTGGGAGATCTCGTCCTAAAGGAGAATCCCAAGAACCAACCAAACAGGGAGTAGAAAGGAAAATTTGAACCTAACTGGCTGGGACCATATGTTATCACTTCTACTCTTGGGACTGGAGCTTATCAATTGGATACACCTAAGGGAGACATTCTTCCAAATCCTATCAACACTCTATATTTGAAGCGGTTCTACGCTTGATGTTTGGCTAGCAGAGCCTATACAGCAAAAAGTTCTTGTAAAATACCAAAAACATTCAGAAAATTGATCCTGAAGAAATCCAAAAATAGTGGAAAAGACCCTACAAAAAGGGTATCCTTGGTAAAAACCTAGTGAACAGGTGCCTTGATACTACAAAAACATTCAAAAAAGAAAAAATAGCAAAAAAATTGAAAAAGAGAAAAGTGCCTTGACGAGCACCTGGTAAAACAGGCATCTTGGTAGCAAAAAGAAAGAAAAGATCTTGCTAAGTGGTGAAAACCTGGCAATCAGGCATCACTTGTGTCCTGCGCTCCATCTATCAATGCACTACTAACACTAGGTCTTCATAATTTTTCCTTTTCTCATACGTTAACTTCATTTTCCTAAATGGCTATCTTATTCTCGCTTGGGATTTGTCTACATTTACGTCTTAGGAATAAGTCATTCTGCACTGGGGGCATCTTTACTGGCATAGTAGGTTGCGGTTACTAGGTTGCTTTAGGATGGTTTGCCTCATGAACACAATATTTCTTGATACATGCAAAACAATGTCACTTTTAAAAACCCAGGTGTCTTTTGAAACATCACATATCCAGACATGACATTTACATTAACATAGCTCCTGCAAGACTATATTGGATCGCATACCTGAATGGATTATCCTATCAATGCACAGGCATGGGAACACCATATTGCTTATATTCCAATTTTCTGATTGTTGAATCTCTACTGTGTTTGACATATGAATGAACAAGTACTATCTTAAACACACAGTTTGATATTAGTTTGATTATAATTCTTTAAATGTCCTGATGATGTATTCAACTAGGGTCATCTAAGTAATTGTAAACTTTATTTGATTGATTCACAATTGATGATTTATTATGTCATCTTAGTTACTCAATTACGTTTGCGCAAAGACAAAGAGTCACAAGGATAGGGGGCATAATTTTTTCTTGATTTTTTGCATATGGTGATTGTTCCATATGATCCTATAAATTTCACCTAACTTAGATGTTTATAGTAAGAGTTGCTGCTATGGTTGGATAGCCGCATATATCTTGATCTTCGTTATGTGTAAACTACGGTGAGTTTGAAATAAATTCCTTGTCTATTTTCTGATCCAGGTTCTCACTAAGGTATACAAATCATAATGTACCCAAGGATATGAATTTTCAAGGTCATTGTGGGTCCAATATCTTGCCTTAATCAGAATCTGGTATATTAAAAGGAAGGTGGCTATTTTGTTATCCTGGCTTCTATGCCTTGATGCCTAAGTCTATTTCTGACATTCCAATAAAATATAGTATTCATACTTTCATAATATCAGTGGGTATTAGTGATGGTTGTACTATCAGGTGGTATCCATTCCGAAAGAGTGCCCAATGATGATAAAAAGCTATACATCTGCAAATCAGTGACAAAGTCCTAAGATTCTGCGTGTAGTTGCATTTAGAGATTGCACGATGCATTTTTGAAGAACAACATAAGGATTTGAGCTCAAACTCCTTTCTATTTTAATTCATCTAAAATCCAATATATTTAAATACCTATGCTTCCCGAAATCTTTGATCTATCGAGAACGAAACTGAACTCACATTTTCACGTAATTAACTTGGTAATTGTGTGTTTATTTTTAAATACACCATATTTTTCTTCTTCTACTACTCCTTTCTTTCTTGACCTAACCGCTTCCTGCAAGTGATACGTTCTTTCAACAGAGGGAATTTATTCTTTTCCTTCAATTTTTTCCCCAAGGGGGCATGATCACACTATCATCAATTAAATTTTTGCTCAAAAAAATATCAAAATGACTTCGTTATCAAACAAACTAGGGGCATAACAATTTCCTTGACTAAAGTCAGAACTGTTGGATAGAAATCTTTGGTTCTCATGAGCTGGATATCTTATGTTTCCTCATTTTAAAAGATTTTTATTAAAGCTCCTGGCAGCTTCATACTGGCTTTTTGGATGACAACCAAGTTCAGAATCAGTATTATCAATCTTTGGACGACAACCAAGTTCAGAATTGGTATCTTTAAAATCTTTTATTTATCTTTGAATGACAACCGAGTTCAAAATCAATTCTATCAGTTTGGTTCGATCAAGTGCGAGACTGATCTCATCAACATTTCGTTCGACAACCAAGAATGGAATTCTCAACCTTTCTGAAGTCAAAAATCAAAAACTTTCTTTGAATCAATGCGTTGCTCGCACATCAATTCAAAGAGGGGAAAATGTAACCACCTAAATTTGGTTTGTTCCTACTATGGACTCTATTTTTCCCTGAGTGTGATCATACCCTCAATTATGTCCAAACGATCCTGTTACTGCTTGGCATAATTCTTCAAATCAATTTAATGTCCTAGGTGATTTTTATCACTAATTTATATTAACTATTATAGCCATACAATTCAAATCAATTCAAACCATTTAAATCAAACATGGCTATAGTATTTAATTATAAAGGAATTAAATAAATCCCTAAATCAATTACCCCCTTGCAAATAACCCATTCCCCTAGCCTATTTAATTTAATTAAAATGGCTATAGTCCCCTACTTATTAAAAAGCAATTTAATTGTTTAAATAATTAATTCCTATTTTTAAATGAATTAAATAAGTTTAATTCATTTAATTAATATTCCCTTAAACCCCAACCTAACCTATCTCAACCACTTCTACCCTAGGTTCTAACCCT
>MU224797.1:1679957-1704276 GCA_018584345.1 Thuja plicata | reverse complement strand
GGAAGATCCTAGGGTTACTATTGACTTGGTTGAAGGGGTTGAGAGAAAGGGGGATATAGTTGGAATGTGAGAGGAAGAATAGGGAGGATGTTCCTCCTACATTGACATAGGGGAGAAGAAGATGGAATGGAAAGACACATGTCAAGTGTCTCACAAAGACCATGGAGAGGAAAGAGGAAGGACTTATTCCTCATGAGAACTCTTGGTACAAGTGTCCCATGAGTCACTTTAGACTCTTAGAGGTGGCTTGAGAAGCTCCTTAAGAATAGGGATTGCTTCTTGACTTGGTGTAGAAGAAGACATGTGGTCGTGAGACCAAGTCTTATAAGGCCACATAGCCCTTAAAAATAGGACATGTGTGGGTGAGGATAATGATTAATTATTAATTAATTATTTTAGCCTAGGTGATGTGTCAGGTGACTAGGTTTATGAGGTGGACTAGGGGACTTAGTCATATTTAGTGATTGTGTATTTAATTAAATCACTTTTAATAGGACTAATTTAGAAGACCTAGGATAAGAAGAATAAACTATAGTGAATTTACCTAATAAATAGAAGAAATAAATATTCATTAAATAATAAATATTTAATCAATTCATCAAGTCAATATTAATTAAATAATAAATATTTAATTAATTGATTAATCAACGAAGCCATTTTTTTAGTGTATACAGTTTTGATTCATTTTTCTCTGATTCTGTTGTGACTGATTTCTTTGATTTGTTCTGCAATGTATAGCCCTGTGACCAAACTTATTACAGGAGTAACAATAACCATTGAAAGGTCTTACCTCTTCGCAGTCTCTTGCCAAATGCCCATATTTATTACATGCATAACAAGTTCTGTTAACTTGCTTGATTTCTCCTTTGGGTGGATCTGTTTTGGTTTCTGTTACATTTTCAACTTTCTTTGTTTCTGAAGATGCTTCATGAGCCTTCTTTCTTTCAATGAATCGATTTCAACTTGTGCTACACTGTATCCAACACCAGTAGTGTCACCTTTTAGCTTTTGTGCATAAAGCTGAGATTGAAGTAAATCAGAACTTGTGTGGAGTTTATCAATCTTATCCTTTGCTTATGTTAATTCAGATTCCATCTTTTTCTTTATGTTTTCCAATTCCAAGAATTTTATGTTTGCTTGCAAAAGTTCATCTTCTAATTGTTTGCTTTCTTTGATATTTTCTTCAATAGCAATTTTACTGTCTGTTAGCTGTTCATTCAGATTTTCAATTTTATCTTTCAGAGACATGTTCTCTTCATTAATCTTTTTGACCATTTTCCCTAAATCACTTGTAGAACAATCTTTCAAATCTTTTCTTAATTTCTTGATAAGCATTTGTGAGCCATCAACTTTCAGTCTAAGTTCTTCATTTTCTTTTTCAAATATGTCAAGATCTGCTTCAAGATTCTTTTTCAAATGTTTTGCTTTTGCTAAGTCCATGATCTCCTCAAGTGGAACTAAACTTTCTTTCAGAGGACCAAAGCTCTGATACCAATTGTTAGAAACACTGAGAGTGGGGGGGGGGGGGGGGAATCAATGTTTGTCAATNGGGGGGTGAATCAATGTTTGTCAATTAATTATATTTCAACACTTTAAACATAAATCAAACATACATTCAATCAAGCATAATACAAGAACTCATAACACATGATATGATTACAGGGAAACCTTGATCAGAGGAAAACCCCGGTGGGAATTAGTACCCACAAATGTTGCACTAGTATAATGAACCTGTTAAAGTTCTTTTGCCCTGTTAGGAGTAGTCTTTACAATCCAAGTACAATGACCCTGTTAGGAGTCTATTATAAAACCCTGTTAAAGGTGTATGACTCACTGCTTGAGCTCATTGCCCAATAAGATGAAGGCTACAACCTTCTGATAGTTGATATACACTATATAAAAAATGAACTGCTGTGATGACACTGTTGTTTGATCAGTTCCGTTTATGTGCTGATTCTCTTACTCTCTTAAAGAGCTTTATCTCATACTGACTTCACTATACTGCTCTTCTATGTCTTTCTCATGCATATTCTTCTACACTTGTAATATACATTTACATTACATATTTATATGTTCATGTCTGAATAGACGCGACCCAAAACAAGACTATAGTCGGCCCTAAAAACATAATACACAACGCTTCCAAACAAATTGGCTTAAGCGTGTTTACAACAAGACTAAAGACATTATTACAAACATATAATCAAAGGCGCTTGGCCTTTACACAACAAAACAATTCACGCTGATCCAAAAACCTAAGTTGGCTCCATGCTCTATTTTGTGAACTGTAGTAGTACTGTTCTTCCTGTAGCTTATCCGTACTATCATTCCATACTATGCGTGTCTGGAATTAGTATGTACACATGTCAGAGAACATATATCTGAGCGCGCATATTCTGATTCAATCTCTCGCATGTGTGCTGATGTGCTGATCACTGTATAACTCTGTCTGCCCTATTTTCCATACTTAGTCATTTTTTCTTTCTTGACAGTAACTTAATATGACTTTGTTGCCATAATGACAACACAAAATAAGTCATATATCCTCTGGGAGTCAACTTGCCAACACTTTGAACCTTAAACTTTCGTAAAGGTTCAAGTTTAATGATTCAACACTTTACTCCTTGTAGATTTGAATGTTGAACATTTGAATTTTTAACTTAGGCAATCTAGACTTCTGAATTCTTGGTGTTGAACCTACACCTCCGCACCTGTTGAACCTTGAACTTTAAACCAAAAATAAGTATGATGGTTAAAGTTCAATGTCTGCTAACTTGTACATTTTAACCATGATTATGAATTGTTGAACTTTTTGAACTTCAAGAAACTTAAACTTTCGTAAAGGTTCAAGTTCAATTGTTCAACACTTTACTCCTTGCAGATTTGAATGCTGAGCATTTGAACTTTGAAACCAGGAAATCTGGACTTCTAAACTCTTAGTGTTGAACCTGCACTTTCAAACTTGTTGAACCTTGAACTTTGAACCAAAAATAGGTACGATGGTTTAAGTTGAATGTCTCATAACCTGAACCTTTGAACCATGATTCTGAACTATTGAACTTTCTGAACTTTGAACCTTGAACTTTCGTAAAGGTTCAAGTTCAATGCTTCAACACTTTACTCCTTGCAGATTTGAATGTTGAACATTTAAATTGTGAACCTAGGCAATCTGAACTTTTGAACTCTTGATGTTGAACCTGCACCTTCGAACATGTTGAACCTTGAACTTAGAACTAAAAATCTAGGTACGATGGTTCAAATTGAATGTCTGCTAACTTGAAACTTTGAATCATGATTTTGAACTGTTGAACTTTTTGAACCAGCTGAACTTTTTGAACTGGTTTAACATTCATTCAACTACCACTTCTTATAAACGTGATCTTCACAAAAGGTTATGAGAGAAATCATTAAAGGAGGGCACAAATTTCAATTTTGATGGTCATAAATAAGGGAAGAACTTAATTTCAAAATTTAAATTTGAGGACCATAGGTGGGCCAACAAGGTATACCTCAACGTTATTTTAGAAAGCTGTGACATATTTAAATGTTCCAATCTTCTTTTATTATATAATGTAAAACTTCATTTACAATTTCCACTAAAACGCCTATCGGCAATTCCCTTACACCTCCATTAGGTGCAAGTGCTAATATATTTCCTATGACTTAACCCTTGCACCTCTTTTTGATGCAAGTACTACTATAATAACCAGCCCACAAACACCAAAACAAAAAAAAGGCCATACTATCATTTCTTACATGTGAAGCAATGTCTACAAAGCCCTAATTGGCTGCCACTCTATACGTGTCACAGGATTCACGTGGGATCGAAATTCCACAAGTTCTTGCTACGTGTCAGTCAGAGGAGTCCAGTGACTAGGACAGCCAGTGACCGTGCACAGAGATATTTTCTCTTCATAATGACAGCCAGCGGTCTACCTAGCGGATTTGGTAGCCAAGCAAAGGATAGAGGCGTTTCGAAGGCATATTCGGTGAACTCCGAGGGACTCGACCGCGGCACATTTGGGAAGCATATTCCCGGATCTGGGAAGAATATTTACGTACATATAAATTCTTGTTGGTTTCATATACAGTCATGGTGTCCACAGCGCAAAATGGATCTGCAACAGAGGATTTTCTAAACCCTAAGGCGGAGCCTCTTCCCCAGGAACTTGATCCTGTGGAGATCTGTGCCTCATTGTCGCCCGTTAGCGTTGAGGAGTTTGATGGCGGTGATGAGAAGCCCTGCAATGGGGATGCGGATGGGAATGGGTCAGTTCTTGAGGAGAAAGAAATCGTGTTGGGGAAAAATGTGCGGTCGAGCTGCCATGCGATCACTGAACCGGATGCCGATGACGAGGTTACTGGGGAAAGGGAGGCGTATATGGCCAGCGTTTTGTCAAAGT
Organism: Thuja plicata; assembly: GCA_018584345.1. Lineage (NCBI taxonomy): Eukaryota > Viridiplantae > Streptophyta > Pinopsida > Cupressales > Cupressaceae > Thuja > Thuja plicata. The sequence goes on along the minus strand of MU224797.1, from coordinate 1,699,873 downwards.
ACAGGCGTAGCCTCATCGAACGAACAAAGCATCATTTAGGTACCGCTCATTTCTTTCTTTCGCTATTAAATTGGATGCGTCGATTTTGTAGGTTCGTAGGCTACAGATCTATAGTTCCATTGGGTAGATTTCGCCCGATGCGGCTTATTTTTTGTGTTTTGGAGTAATTTTTCATCGCGTGTTTCCCTCTGGCTTATTTGTGGATTTTTTCGGAGTAAGCTGCATATGCTTTGTTTGTTTGTAGCCTAGCGGTCTATAGCGTATATGCAGCTAACATGCAGCTTGCATGCCTTGCTCCTCTGCTAGGTACATAATTTTTAAAAGGTTAATTTATTACCGAAGTCCGCGGCTTTGTCTTTTGGCGTGGATTATAATTCACAAGTATAAAGTTCTGAGTTTTGGTTTATTGTAAGAGGTTTAACTTTACTGCGTTTTTTAGTTTTTGTAGACCTTGGCCTTAGGTTTTAGAGTTTAGAGTTTCCTTGGAGTTGCTCATTGTTTAGAGTTTCCTTGGGTTCTCACATTATTTTGAGTTTCATTGGGCTTATTCAAAGAGTTTCGAGTTTTCTTGAACCTGCTGTCGAACTTGCTCGCAGAAACACAAGGACGCTAACACTGCAAACGGAATCTCAAAATTGTAATCTTCAGGCTGGTTGATGCCTTGTAGTTGTTTCAACTATGGAGATCCCTGCAGCTAGTTGCTCTTTCTTGAAAGATCTAATATCAACAATATGGAACGTGGAAATCTAAAATCATCACTGTCTTGAAAGATCTGACCCTGATGCTACTATAGAAATATCTGACTCACATATGACCTAGCTCATGCACGGTTATACAAAAGACCTCACTTGCTCCTGTGCTTATTAATGTCATGCTGTTACAAACGACCTCACTTGCACCTGAGCTCATCCACGCCTTGCCCGGCAAAATGGCTATGATATTTTAATATATTTCATATATATTAAAAGTTGCTATCCAATTCATCACTGCCACATGGGCTCATACACTTCAATACTTTAACATGTCTCATAGCTGCGACAACTAGGCATCCATGCTGCTCAGAGCGAACTGGATCCAGCATTTTACCTGATCCAACTTACTATGTCTTGATGGATTTGAACCTTGGGCATCGTCCATTACGAAAGATATGACGTGCGTCTGCCCTCATCCACGGACTGCCCAGCGAGTAGGATTTAACAGTTTAATATTTCAGCGTGTAATGCCCCCTTTTTCCAATGCCCTATTTTTCCTCCTAAAATTACAAATACAACACACTCCATAAAACATATCTTTCTCACTAGGGCTAGGAACATTAATTGAATCATAATATATAACTAATCTCATTGATGGAGTTGCCTTGTAATGTCCTCAATTTGGAGTTTTCCATCACATATCCCATCACAAATTCATCTTGGTAGAAGTTTTCGAGAGGGTACCAGTAAACTGCCCAGTCCAACTAAGCCCAAGAGCACGTATTAGCCCAAGAGCATGTATTATTCACATTATGGCAAACTTGCTGGCATCCCCACAAGCGACAGGAATATCCAACTATGTACCAATTCCTCCCTTTGGGTCAAACATCTCACTAGTAGCAGGAATATCCAACTATGGATCAATTCCCCCCTTTGGGTCAAACATCCCACTAGTAGCAGGAATATCCAACTATGGATCAATTCCCCCCTTTGGGTCAAACATCTCACTAGCGGCAAGAATATCTGACTATGGACCAATTCCCCCCTTTGGTCAAATATTTTCCACAAGCGGCAGGAATATCCAATTATGGACCGATTCTCCCCTTTCGACCAATTCTCCCCTTGGATCAATTATTCAACAAGCAGCAGGAATATCGAACTATGGACCAATTCTCCCCTTGGATCAATTATTCAACAAGCAGCAGGAATATCCAACTATGGACCAATTCTCCCCTTGGATCAATTATTCAACAAGCAGCAGGAATATCCAACTATGGACCAATTCCCCCCTTGGGTCAAATATCCTACAAGCGGTAGGAATATCCAACTATAGACTAGTTCTCCCCTTGGGTCAACCAAATTGCCACTCGGCCCACAAGAGGCAGGAATGCTCAACTATTGACCAATTCCATCTCTTGGGGTGGTGTACTTAGTTCAGAGGAGCCCCCCTTGGGTCAACTGTGAAGTCTGATGCACAAAATGAAGTTGTTGAGACCCTGTGATGAAGTCCTTGCTAAGGTGTAAGCAGAAGCATTTGGTCCGATGGCTTGTAAGATGGGAGTACAAGCCATGTTTAGTAGGGAGAGAAGGGCACAAGTTTTTAACAGAACAGTTATGACAAAATAGCAAATGGTAATCAACAATATTGAACTGCTGTAATATATCAGGAGAGAATTAGAATCTAAGTAAACTGTTTTTTCAAGCCATTTGTAGAAGATGAAAATCAAAGCAGTAGGTCTCTCTAGCATCTTTCTTAGATGCATTTCAAACATTCACAGTGCCACAATAAAAAAGAACTAACAAAACATGCAAAAATAAAGTGAAATGGAATAGACAGCATTCTCTCTTTAGTCAGAGTACTTTTGAACTGGATGGATTCTCTTTGACTTTGCCACTTTTGGGAGATCTAGACGAAAGTAGCAGGTCACAAAACCTCTTTATAAGATACATTTCAAATGTTAAAATGCCACTACAAAGGAAGCATTGATGAAGCTAGCAACATAAAGTGAACTGGAAAGATCCTTTAACTGGACAAAGCCTTCGAAATGGATGGATTCTCAGCATATGCACATAAAAACTGCTGGGGTATTTTAAAGGATTGTTTACTATCATCAACAAATCTAGGCACAAAGAAGCAGCTTCCAGATAATCTAGATGGTCTGGCAACGCAACTATATTATGATCTTATCCCAAATAATCTTGGAAAATCTGTCTGTATTGGACAATTATTGGTCAAGAAATTTTGAACACAAATTCAAAACATGGTATCAATTGGAAAATAGCATGTATACCAATAGTTATGCTTATAGCAATTGTTATGGAGATACCAACCAAAAATTGAAATTCAATTAGGGTTCTTGAATAACAGTATCCACTAACTCTCGCCCTTTTAATAACAATAGCAGGACTTAGAAGTAAATTTCTGCAAACTAATACAGAAACGAAATGCCCTAAAACTAGATAGAACCATAGAACTAATACTTTTACCATTTGTTTCTAGTTTCTAAAGGTTGCTTACACTCAAATGATGTGCGAATGTAAATGTTTTATTACAAAGGAATGAGGAGGCACCAGAGCTAATAAATTTCTAAGAAAGCAAAATCATATTCGTCATGATTGAAGACATACTAAAGCACATCAAGTAGCAGAGAACTCTACACATGAGAAGCACAAAAATTGTGAGACAATATGTAGGCATACCAATAGTGAGGAAAAAACACAAAAACAATGGAAAATGAACTTAAAAATGGAAAAATCAGTGTTTCACGCTGCTGGTTGAATGGATCTAATGAATCAAATCTCTCGTTACATACTTTTCCATTGTGCATGCCATCTCTGTCAAAATCCCAGAAAGTGCAAGTATATCAGGTAATAATGTTATATTATAATTTATATGGAAGGGCCAAATTAAACTTACCAGCTGGCACTAAGCCACTATTAGCCAGGCAAAAACTATGTCTCTGGAGAAGGGGGCTGAAAATAAGGTAAATAGAATAAATTAAGCCGGGGAAGCTATTTTCTCCCCAAAAGCAATTTAATCTGAGTCTATGCAGATAATAGAATTCTGTTTAGAATAAAAATGCTGCATCATAACCTTCAGGGAACATCTTAGGAGGGGTGTTAAGGAGAGGATGATTAAGAACAAATATTTTGATTTAAAAGTGCAGGGATCTAGATATGCTAATCTAGGAAGAGTGCTGGAATGGTTATTTTATCCTCGAAGTAAACTTAGTAAAGGTAGAAGATCATTTAAGATGACAATTTAAATGGAGTGGATGCTCCTAGTGTCACATGACCAAGAATTTAAAGGTTGATAAAAAGGAACAGAAAAGACGAAGGAAAGCTAACATTCCCATGGAATGTACTGTTAACTTTGGAGAAGTCGCTAACAGACATTGTGAGACTATTGGAATACTTATCGAGTTATGCGCTAATGAATATTTTGTTTGTTCTGAGGATCAACAGCATTTGATATTTAACTTCAGATATAGTTATTGCTTGCTTATTTTTGTCTTGTGTATAAATAAAGCCTTTTTTAAAATTTAAATAGATGACATATATCTTTTCTTTGGATGGTCATTATTTTTATTATACAGAAAAAATTAGTATTTTGTACTGGGGCCATAGCCAGAGAAGGCACTAGCCTTCCCTTTTTTGTTTTGAGCTAAATTGTTTGCAGAAGCTTTTGTCTCTGCTACATGTCAAGCAGGTATTGAACCTGTATGATATTTGCAGGATACCCTTACAATTTAGATTTTGATTATGGTGCACTGGCGCAACTGCAAATGTTCTCCATCAACAATCTTGGCGACCCATTTATTGAGAGCAACTACGGAGTGCATTCTAGGCAGTTTGAGGTTGGAGTTTTGGATTGGTTTGCCCGTCTTTGGGAATTGGAGAAGCATGAATACTGGGGGTACATTACAAATTGTGGCACTGAAGGAAATCTACACGGAGTTCTTGTTGGGTTTGTACCCTTTTGAATGGATCTGCAAGTTAAAGTTTCTTATTTTTTGCTACTTCCTTTAGCCCATATAAACTGACCCATAATGTACTGTTTTCTTTTTTCTTTCAGGAGGGAGGTTCTTCCAGATGGCATTTTGTACACATCTCGAGAGACACATTACTCAATTTTCAAAGCAGCACGGATGTATAGAATGGAATTGGTAAAAGTGGACACACTGATCTCTGGTGAGATTGACTGTGCAGATTTCAAACAGAAGCTACTTCAAAACAAGGGCAAGCCTGCAATAGTCAATGTTAATATTGGTAAGTTAATTTAAGTTTTATAGTGAGAGAAGAAGGTCAATGTTTACAATTTTAACTGTAGAAGCTACGTTTTTATCAAATTGATCTGGAACCTAATGCTGTGTTTTGTCATGTTCAAATTTTTTTGTGATCGTTTCCAATTGTTTTGCTTTCTTAGTTGTCAGAAAGCATATTTCAAAAGTTGAGTATATTTGATATCCTGAATGGAATTTTGCTGTGATGCCAGGGACCACGGTTAAGGGTGCTGTTGATGATCTGGATATGGTAATACAGACACTCGAAGAAACAGGATTTACCCAGGATAGATTCTATATTCATTGTGATGGAGCTCTATTTGGGCTAATGATGCCTTTTGTCAAGCGGGTAAAACTTGAACTTATGGTTATATTTCAATAAAGTTCTGTTGTAGACTTTATGTTCTAGGCCTTCTTTACAGATAAATGTCATTATTCTTAGTTCCATTTTCTGGTTACCTTGCAGGCACCAAAGGTGACTTTTAAGAAACCAATTGGAAGTGTCAGTGTATCTGGGCATAAATTTGTTGGATGCCCAATGCCATGTGGTGTTCAAATAACAAGGATTGAGCACATAAATTCAATCTCGAGAAACGTTGAATATCTTGCATCTGTAGATGCAACAATAATGGGGAGTCGCAATGGGCATGCTCCTATATTTCTGTGGTATACCTTAAATCGCAAAGGTTATAAGGGCTTCCAGAAAGAAGTGCAGAAATGCCTCAGGAATGCACATTATCTGAAGGGGTGCTTACGGTCTGCTGGAATTAGTGCAATGCTAAATGAACTGAGCAGTACTGTTGTTTTTGAAAGACCACAAGATGAAGCCTTTGTGCGCAAGTGGCAACTTGCCTGCCAGGGAAGTATTGCCCATGTCGTTGTGATGCCCAACGTGACCATTGAGAAAATAGATCAGTTTGTTAAGGAGCTGACTGAGAACCGGCCAAGATGGTTTAGCGATGGCAATGTTGTGACACCCTGCATTTCAAATGATGTTGGCGAGGATAACTGTGCCTGCCTTGAGCATAACTGTGCTTGAAAGTTGTGTATGGCTGGCTGTCAAGTGGTGGTTATCTTTTTGTGATAAGTTGGTTCCCAATCATGTGTTTGGTTTATTTCAATTTTAGATTTATCAAGCTCATGATGTTTTCTTTCACCAGGATGAAGGTCCACCATAATGTAAACTGTGATTTTTATGTCATCTTTATTAGATAATAATAACACTCTGTTCATTAGGCTTCAAGGTTAGCACTCATTTGAAATACTTAAGCAGGCCAAAATGTTATTATCCTTTGAATTAGCGCACTCTTTGCTAACTCAAAGGGACAGGTCTCAAAAATTACTAGAAAATGTTGACGACCACATCTGCATTAGTCAAATGTCTCAAATGTATTAGCACACTCTTTGCTAAGTCAAAGGGACAGGTCGTAAAAATTACTAGAAAATGTTGACCACCACATCTGGATTAGTCAAATGTCTCAAATGTCTCAAGTGTTAGTTTGTTTAACTGTCATAATGATGTGATTTGAGGGTAAAAAGTCGAATTATGTTTCAGTCATAGGGGAAGGGTTGTAGGGGTAGTAGTAGATGTTATAGTTAATTTTACATAGTTTGAAGTTCCTAAATGGTGCATCGGATTTTGATGATTTTTTTAAAAAAATGTCTTTGTATATTACTTTAACTGCTTACAGTTATTGTTCTAGATTTTGGGTAGTCAAGATAAACGCTGTGAGACTTGTTATGTACACAAGGGTCAAAAAGTGGTATTTTAGAAGTGTCAATTGATACCTACTTAAACATTCCCTAATAACTGTGCACTACAGCCACCACAAAAATTTGTGCAACTAATCCAATACACATTCCTCTAAGAACCAATACACATTTTCCTCTAATAACTGTTTTAACAATTACCTATGCACAAATGTCCCACTAGTCTACAAGTTTAACTATTGAGAGTACAAGCGGGTGGTTATTGGTACATGTGAAATGTATTAATAGACTTTTAACTATCATTTTTTGATTTCCTTAAAGTTAATAATTGAAGAGTTGGGTGGTTATTGGTACATGTGAAATATATTAATAGGCTTTTAACCATCGTTTTTTGATTCTTTAAAGTTAACAATTGAAGAGTTGTGTGAGCACGGAGTGAACAGTTGTTGGAACATGGATGGTAGTCGAGCCTCTTCCTCCAGTGAGGTTACTCGAGGGTAGGAACATTTCTAGTATAAAAGAACTTACGTCTAGTATAAAGGAACTTGTTAGTATAGGTCTAATTTTAAAATAAAGTAATATATTGGTATATCTAAGATATTGTGTTGAGCTTTGCCTCTGAAGTGTTAGATTGTTTCACTATTATTTCACTACCATAATGATGTGACTAGAGGGTTAAAGTCAAACTTTGTTTCACAGCCATACTGAGGTTAAAGCTAGGGACATAATCAGAAACAAAGTAATATATTGGTATATGTAAGATATTGTGTTTGAGCTTTGTCCGTTAAGTGTTAGATTGTTTCACTATTATTTCATTATCATACTGATGTGACTAGAGGGTTAAAGACAAACTTTGATTTACAGCCATAATGAAGTTAAAGGTAGGAACATGTGTGAAATATAGGCCTAATTTTGAAATGAAGTAAATATATTAGTATAACTAAGATAAAATATAACTAAGATATTGTGTTGCTCTGTCCACCAATCGCTAAAATTCTATTATATAGCGTTGACCAAATTTTTTTTTTTGTGATCAGTCTCAAAACTCACTCGAAAAATTACTGTCTTTGCTCTTTATCTTTCAAACATGATATGAATGTTAAATCCAGAAGAGTGTATTAATGATAATTTCTGCAGTCATTAGATGAAATGAAGTGAATCTAGTAGAAACATTTGTAAGAGGACTACGCGTTTTCTAATCAGAACTATCTACCATTTGATATAATATTTCATCAAAGTTTAACTGGACATGCCATTTGTGAGTGCACCATTCATCCAATCAGAAATAGCCTAAATTTGTTAAATGATTATTTTATCCGCACACATGTATAGAGTTACATATTTAAATAATTTTAAGATGGAGAAAGGCATGACACCTAAAGTGCCTATTTGAATACAATTTGATATTCTAATACCAAATATGAACACTTTATCTAGCACGCCATATCCTATATGTGATCATTCATTATTCTTTTCTTCATCAAGGACATTATATGTGGTACCACAACTTTGTGAATTGGAGTTATCCTGGACTGATAAACATTGCTTTCTTTTCCCTGCTATACTGTATTTTGTCTTCGTTCCCCGTCGCCTTTCAAGGCACGTGATCTCTTTACCGGTCCATATTTAGAATCCCAGCCAAGATCCTTAAAGAACTGATAAACGGTTTCTTATTGGACCACCACCTCTCGATTCCTAGCCAAACAAATCCATGGAAGAGATGATAAAATTGCAATTGAAACATTTAAAACAACTATTGCGTACAAAGTTGTCATAGCTCCCATTGCGGTTTGAACCTGTGACATTGCATTCTGGCTGTCTTTCTTGTGACAATTTGCCAGACTAAAGGGCAATCTGTATACAACTTAGGAGATGTCGTGTCTGCGTTTAAGTAAAGCAATTGTTATACTTTGACTGAATCCGTACAAAGCAACGTTAAGACATCGGTTATTTATGAAGTTCTAGTGCAGAGTTGCCACTACCCAAAAGACCCAGGGGCTAGGATTTGTTGAAAATTGAGAAGTAAAGCCTCTAGGAGCTCCCTTTTGGGAGTGCCACTTGATTTGGAATGTTTCAACATGTTCGTTTATAAGGACTCCAGTATTGTAATTTGCTAAATTTAGTTGAGTATGGAGATTCAATTTGTAGATTTTATGGTGCATTGTGCTATTGGGTAGCACTTGGAAAAATTCTTTAGTTCTACTCTTATGTAAGACATTTTGAAAGTTCTAACTAATACTTTTTGGAAGGGGGATGAGTACAAAAATGACGCATGTTAACATTTTCCATTTATTGTTTCTTAAGGTGGGAAGAAACAATTGAATGCAGATTTTTTTTTGTTTTCTGGTTTGGAGCGATGTGGTAATTTTATCTGAACTTTGCACGGACAGATGAAAACAAACCAAAAAAATGTGGCTGAGGTTAATTTATTTATTGGCAGTGAGAAATGGTTAACAATCAAATGGTACAATTTAAAAAAAAAGGTCGAGCACAAAAATTTGCAAAATTACAAGATCAGGTAGCTATGTAACCTGGCAAGATGTTCATTATTTTAATACGAAAAGATCAATATTAAAACAAAATGTTCTACAATTCAGTCAAATCTTTGAAAAAGTAAGCAATAACGAATCACGTCCCACAGACAAACTTGTAAGGCTGGATCAAAACAAGCATTCGCTTGTCTCCAAAACGAAGAAAGCCACAACACAATGCAGTCTGGCTACAAACTGGAAACAGCCGTAAAGAATGAGGCGAAGGAAATATATTAGGGCATAAAGAAATTTAAAATCAGCAATAGAAATATGAAGTAAACAAGTTTAATATCATTTTCTTCTGTCAGTGATGGTGTCCTATTATTGATGAATACGCACAAGCTTCTATAGTTAATTCGGTAGGGGTAGATTTGTCTGTTCATTCCGCTCCTTCATCTATTTAGCCTCTCGGTCAATTTTCTAGTGATGCTTTCATTGCTTCCTTTATTGATAACAATCAATTTTTTTTTTTTTCCATATCCATGGAAGTGGTTGAGGCTGATAGAATGCTCTGCTTACAATGACATCTGATCTAGTTATGTGGATATTTTAGAGGCAGACAGCTTAAATTATCTATTTGAAGAAAAACAGTTAGGCAGAACTGCAACTTGATGATCAAAATCCACTGTCCCAAAGCAGATTTAAATAAGAGGTTACAGTTGATTTAAGATTCTGACATCCTGTCAGAAGGTGTGTGCTAATTTGCCTGTCCCATACGCTACTTTGGCCTCATTAAGCTATTAAAATCTTTCTTTCCTTCATTCATTCACTCATTTTTGGATCCTTTGGCTTACTCTAAAGTTGGCATCTTTTTCCCAGCAAGTGCTTCCTTTGTGTTGAGAGCACTAGTTGTCACTACAATGCCTGTGGTAATGACAAATAATTTGAAGCAAATGGAAAATAGTTAGCAAGGATATGATGCATATGAACTTGAATAGAAAGACCGTTCTCTGTCATTAATGCTACTTATCCAGTGCGAACAACTCATCTTAACGTAAATGACCGTGATATTCTTCTTACATGTGTTTAGCTACTAGCGTTGTAGGGATTTTTGTTATTGAAAGCAGCACTGAACCTTAAACCTGACATGTACCACGGGGGCAAGAACGGTATGTATTTCACATGATTCACAGATCTTTGTGTGGTCAGTCCTAAAGCTTCACTAAAGCTTCACATGTTCTACGTATGGTATTCTGTGTTTACTTAACCTTGGCATGCGCTATGGGGGAAGAAATGTCTGTATTATGCGAGTCAGGCAGGAAGTTCAGTTCAGGTTAGATTCACAAAATCTCTCTGCATGCAAGGTCATAAGTTATTCTACGAGGACAGAGAGGAAGTAAGGAGGATTTCTTGGGGGTTTTAATTGTTTTTTATTTTAAATTTTAAGGTGTCCCCGTGTTCCAGTCCAGCAACCCAGCATTCGGTATCTTAGGTACCAGGAGGTTTTCATTGTTACACCATTTGAGTTGTTTTTGATGCTAATGCTAAGTTTTTCCCACCCTTTATATATATATATATTTTATTTAGAATATGAAATTTCTACAATGACCACTTTGCCAGCCCAGATTAGATTTAGGGTTGTTATGTATAATAGCTTTTGAAGAAGTAAGGAAGATTTCTTCGGGTTTTTTAATTGTTCCACTATTTTAGTTGTTTAGAACAATTAGTTTTAAACTTTTAAAGGGTTTTTTAATTGTTCCACTATTTTAGTTGTTTCGAACAATTAGTTTTGAACTTTTAAATCATTTGCTAGTGCTAGGTTTTTTTTCCTTCTTTTGTGTATATTTTTGTCTTCTCTGCAATGACCATTTTGCAAGCTCAGGTTTAGGGTTGTCATGTACAACGACTTTTGGAAAAGTAAGAAAGATTTAAATCAAGTTTTTCATTGTTACATCATTTTAGTTGTTTTGAACTTTTAGATCATCTGCTAGTCCTAAGTTTTTTTTTTATTGTAGCTCTTTTGTGTATATGTTTGTCCTATTTAAAATGTGAAATTTTTACAATGCCCACTTTACAACCAATTTTAGAGTTGTTATGTATAATGCCTTTTGAAAAAAGGCTTGAACATTTGTTTTGGTTTGTTTTTTGTTTAATAAAATATAGCTTGTTTAGTCATTTTGTTTAACAGTTCACTGATCTTCTGTATGCTCCCAACTTCAGCATATATATAAATATTTAACAAAAAGCCTTTTAACAAGAATATTTATCACGGAAGCCACAACCATGCTTAAAAAGGCTGCTTTGATATAATTATGTTGCAAAATGTGGCCTACTGGAAATTATATGTCGTCAAAGCTTACTAATCTGAAATTAAGGATTCCCTTCTCATAGCCATTCTACATTGAAGAACAGAAAATATTACTATTGAGAATTAGAGATTCGTTTGACCTATACTTTTTCATAGTCAGTTCTTCCACCCCATAGAATTGTAGGGCTTTTAAACCCGGAGTTTGCCCCCTTATACTATGGCTCAAAATTCCATGAAGTCCAATCCTTCTTTCATCAGCTCAAAGCGAGAACGATAATGACTGATACAAATAATTATTAGTCAATAGACTTCCCCTGCGAGAAAGTTCGGTATTTACAAAGCACTACTAAACTGGTCCACATCCACATCTTCTATTTTTCTATAGACAAATTTCTTATACCTGCTTATGATGCAAGTGCTAGTCTCTATTGCTTGGAGACTACTAGAAATGCTGAACAAATGAGTGACAAAATGTACAACCAATGACGAAAGCAATGTACACCATATAAGATTGAACCATGTCAAGAATATGTATACTATTATATGTGTTCGGCTACATGATATATATTGTCAATTAATTATTCATCTTTGCCAATATGAGAGTTTTGGAACGAGGAATGAACGTCTTTTAAAGCATACTGCAGATACACATTGTCAGATGATGTAGTTGGAAATGCCTGCACTTTCAATTGTTTTACCATTCGTCTGTAGTACATTTTGACAACACTTTCTTTGTTGTACTATGTGGGTAGTCTGTCTCGCATGTTATCTTACCAGAGGTTAGACAATAATGTTTTGTGTAATACGACTCTTGCACACCATCCATACTATCAGCTATCTATTACCTCAGACCATCCATACCATATAGGGCTATGGTTTGGTGAAGTGATTGAAGCTAGTAGCCTGTCATTGCTCGAAACGAAGCTTATTGGGATTGGCATTTTTCTTGTACCAGCCTATATATTATATTATTAACTTTTAAGAGCAAAATATTATATATATTTTTGGATCTGCCCTATCCTTCTACGGTAGTTATAATTGTGGTGTTAATCAATTTTTCTTCTGGGTGTAGTAGTCTTTTTATGTGGCCTTAGAATACAGGGTAGCAATGAGTTTCACTTAAAATGCAATTAGTGTTCACTTCTTTTTGGGCGTAAATGCAATTCAGATCTACCCTTTTAATTAGTGGTTGTTTGGGGCTTTACTTATTCACTCAAAATTAAGATGAGTGAAAGTTGAACATCCGGCAATATCCAGCTTTATTTGTTGGTGCTAGATGGGATGGCAGCAATATATAGCTTTATGTATGCTTTTTATGGGTACCTATTTGTTCTACAGTATGCTCTGATATTTGGAGGGTGGTTTGCATGCTGTGCCCTTTCAAATATGAGATAGTATTGTAGCTATCTAGCATTAACAATTAGAAGACAAAATGTTAAGTTAGTAGAAGGTCGAATATACATTTATATTTAAATTAGACATATTATCAAAATCTAATGGGCCGTCAAGGAGCCTTTGGTTTGTTGGTGAAGTTGAATGGTTCTTAACGAGTCCACTAGGGATCAACTCTTGCTGCGTGCAAGGCCTCAACATAATAAGGGATGAGGCTAGGATTGTGCCTCGAAGGATCATGCTCCTGTATCATATATCATATAGGTTAATATCCATTATTTGCAAGAAGAATAAACATATTTATGCATTATTTTCATTCCTTTGCAATTGGATGACAATACAACTATTCTAACCTCATTCCATTCCACATGTTTCTTGTCATCCTTCACACTTTGGTTTAGTGATTTGAATTTAGTTGAGAAGTCAAGTAACAATACTTGGCATGAAAAACTTGCAATGATTGTGAGAGTACAAATGGGTAATATGACAAATTCATCAAGAGATGTATGTTTCCAAAACTTGTTTAAATGATATTTATACATTTACACTGGATATCAATTATCGTATTCATTGGAATTCAAAGTTAACAACAAAATGTTAAAATATAACTAACAAAATATAAATATTAAAAAACATGTTTGTTTTGGTATCCCAACACATAGCAAGATGATAATTTCTATCCCACTAGACAAATCTAGACTTCTTTATATCATTGGAAAGATCCCCAAGAGCTCTAATTACAGTCCCCTTGGAGAGTATGCCTTTGATAATCCATTTTAAGAGGTTGATGATAGTCTCAAGGTCTCCAAAAATGCATTTTTACTAAAACATAGAAAATAAAAAAAATAGATTTTTGAAAATTTTCATTGTTAGTTGTGCAAACACCACTAAGTACTACAAAAGTGCTATTAGATTATTTAGCAATAGGTCATTTCCCCAGTTTTATCACATCTCATCCATATTCTATGCTTCTCTAGCAAGCATCCTCTACATCAAACATTTAACCAAGAACACCTTTTTACCATTTTTTTGGGGGTTACATTTCCTTTCGATCTTTTTTACATAAAAAAACTCAACTTTTTAGTAAATTTGTCTAGGGAAAGAGCAATATTTGTTAGGCACTACCCCCCAAATGGCCCACCCTTATAATAGTAGGGGAACCTACCCCTACCCACGAGAGTAAGACAAGGGAGGGTAGGGAGGGAGGGATAACCGATAGGGCAAATTACATATAGAATTTTGCTAATGCCCTACTATCGCCCTCCAATTAATCTTTCCATTCTATACCTAATTTAAGAAAACAATATATAATTAAAGTTCAAAATCTACCCAACCTTTGGGTGAACCCACTTTTTACTCTACATATTTCTTTTTGAACATAAACTTGAACTCAAGAACTCTCATTCTTTAAACTTTTCCTTTAAACTTTTACACACATCCTTTATCTCGTACTTGTCTCTCTTGTGTATGGCCAATGTCATAGTTCTCATTTTACTTGCCATAGCTCATTTCCCCTCCAAATCATGTTTGGTCTTAATCTAGGCATGTTTCTTTGTCCCTATTTTGCCTACTCTACTTATGTTCCTCCATTCACTTCTTCTACGGAAACCATTTCGATTATGAGTCCTTTTTTCCCAAACTAAATTTTCCAAACACACGAAAATTGTTGACCATTTGTAACTCCTTAGAGAATAGGTAGGTATCCTTGATGTCAATGATCACTCCTCCCTTGTAGATCCATTACTCACAATGTTCCTCCTTACTTTTGAGGGTTTATACATTATACATATTATCCATGTTAATGTTCTCAATTCTCTTAAATAATCATGACCTTTAAATTTCTCCACTTTTTCTTTCTTCCTCTATTAGACCATCCACTTTTGTTATGCTTCTCATACTCACCATCACTCCTCCTTCATAGTCCCAACAATGTTAATACCCATATGCATGATTTTTTTGGCTACTAAGTTTGTGTTACAACCATTCTACTCATATAGCCCCCATTTTGTTACTTCTTATAAACCCTTCTAGAATTTATATGGAATTACTTGTACCTCTCAACCAATCTCATTACATTCTTATGACACCTATTGAGCCCCTTCATTTACTATGTACCAAACCATTTTCTCTCAACCATGCTTCATTTCTCCTATTTTTATTCTCCTACCTCTACTATCCTACCCACCCTATGACTTCCCAACACTATATTATGCGTTCCTTGCACATGTTCATTCTTCCCATGGATTTATTCCTTAATTGCCACTA
The DNA here is from genome assembly GCA_018584345.1 of Thuja plicata. Taxonomy (NCBI): domain Eukaryota; kingdom Viridiplantae; phylum Streptophyta; class Pinopsida; order Cupressales; family Cupressaceae; genus Thuja; species Thuja plicata. Next base: position 1,684,752 of record MU224797.1, on the reverse strand, counting down.
CCTGTAAGGTCCTCACTCCTTTACCTTTATCACTTAAAAAAATAAATGCTTATATTTGTTTTAATAAGTGAAAATAAATATTTTAACTCAATGTTCACATAAATGTCAAAAATATATCTTAAATGTAGTAGTACTTAATCAAGGTATTAGCACATGAAATGAGATAAATAATAATACAACTTAGGCTCTCATGCCATGTAATCAACTCAATGCAAATAATGTTGAGCAACTCATGTAATATACAAGAAATGATATATGGAATAGAGCTAATCGGTCTTCGAATGCCATCAACCCCAATAGTCATCCGCAAGCTTGAGAGACGTGGAATGATTCAAACATTTTTTTGCTCAACTACGAAGCTTACACTTCACTAGGATTCTTTATGACATGAAATATACTTGACCTTGTGTGAAATGCCTAGCAACTTAGAAAGAATAGGTAGGAGCGAATCTCAGTGCAACCCGACATGTCTACATGTATTTGTAATATGAACATGCAATGTCCTACTATTAGGTTTTGGCAGAGACACACATCAATAATTTTGCTAGATTACACTCATCTATTTCAATGAAAATATGGCTTTGGCCAAAATACTTGAAATATTTGGTAGATCCCAAAAAGAGGATCAACCTTATCTGTTATCCCATATTCAACACTCATCCTAGAAGGTAAACTCACCACATTCAAGAAAATCTACTACTTTCTTTGATAAAAAGACACAATAATCAAACATGCATATGCTCTTTGAATTAACTCTTTTCATTTCATGCAAATGATGACATCATAATAAAACATGCATTCGGTTCCTACTTATGATTCATGCATATTATGTGATTACATGTTATCTTTCAATACAAGTTAATTTCTCTAATTTCTTTGTGCATACTAATTGTTGATATGAAGTTTCATGCATCATCTATATTAAAAAGTACATGCAAACTAAATTCATGCTCTATTGTAACGGGTAATAAGGAGATTTTAGATATAGAGAAGGAAACAAGCAATTATCACATGAGAGTATGTGTATCACATGAGAGTATGTGTATGTACGTATGTGTGTGTGTGTGTGTGTAGAGAGAGAGAGAGATGTGCTTTCATTCCAAAAGAAGACCATTTTAAGGCTCTTATGCTCATAACAAATCTGCTTTTTATAAAACAGTCTAATTTTGCTAACACATATGATATCATACTATAATCATAAATTTTCAAGAAAGAGAGTTGAGAAGAACTTGATATTTATTCATCATTTATTAGATTCATTTCAGAAAAAAGACTATAAATTTTTATTATCAATTGCATTCATAAAAGACAAGACAAAATATGATAATAATGTTTCATTGGTTCAAGTATATATATATATATATATATATATATATATATATATATATATATATTCTAACTAGATAATAGATTGATTCAAATTAAAGAATAATATTGTAGTTTGTGATTACTAGTATTTAATTATTCTGAATTAATTAGATCTATTAATTTAATTTATTAAAAGCAGAAAACTCTTGAAAGAAAGTTATCAGATTCATCTTATTTTCATTAAAAATAACAAAAAAACACTCGAGTACCCTTCAAACACTCGCAAGTAAGCAACTCTTTGCACTGGAGATAATAAAAAATAAAACTCAAACCATTCAACATAGATAAATAAAGCAAGTGACGAGTGCTCTGCTTCCAATTTAAATAATTGATAAAATACAAACAAATGAAAAAGACCTTTGAAAATTTCACTTTAATCAAACAGGATTACATTTTTACATTTATTCTAAAAATGATTTTCCTCTTTACTGCATAGAATTTTGGAAGTGATGACATGGTATGTGAATTAACATCACAGTCCATGCGCAACAATAAGCTGCACAAAACAAATGTCGAGTCAATTCATGACAAGAATGAAACCAACAAAAGTTGGTAAACTTTGAATTTAATTTTTCAGTTATCAAGAGTCAATTTTGCACCACTGGAAAATATTAATATTAAAGTGCTTGAGACAATGGAATGTTAATATCAATATAAATGGTGAGATATAAAAGATATAATAAAGATGAAAATATATGAAAAGAAAGATGACAAATTTGAAGCTAATTCTAAGGGGAGAATATATCATTTGTCAACAAATAATTGTATTGAACTGTTACATCAAAACTAAAATAATGGTGGTATCCCCCAAAATACGCAGATTCAGCAAAATTTGGAAGCTGTCAAAGAGTGGAAAGATGCAGAGATTCCAAGTTTCTAAATCTAGATAAGAAATAGGTAGTATTCATAATCTCCAACTCTTGTCTCGTCCACTGTAAATATATTGAAGAAATGCTTGAAAACATCCCATAGAATTAGAATTGTGATTGTGGGTGGAGAGGAAGAAACAACAGTACGAAATGTCTGTTTGAAAAAGCAGACAACCGACAAAAGTGGTGCAGAAAATTCAAACAAAAGTATTTAAATATTGAGAGAAAGGAACAAATTTATTTGAAGAGCTCTGTAATGCCCATGCCTGACACTGCTGTAATACTAGAACTCATAAACACAAGTTTATTGAAAAGGATTTGTGGTTTCAATTGTGTAGGATTTTCTTTTCATTTTTTAAAAGGTATTTTGATTATTATCTTTCTTACTATTTATATATACATCATTGATCTACGTTTCTATTCTATTGGGAAAGCAACTTGTGTTGATAAATGACTATACAATGATGGTTCTTATGAGTTAATTGTTCTACACTTCCTACTTGGTGTAGTGGTCCTTATGAGCTAATTGTTTTACACTTCCTACTTAGTGTAGTGGTTCTTATGATCTAATTGTTCTACACTTCGTACTTGGTGTAGCTCGCTATATGAGTCATGAGTGGGAGCTTAGCTTCTCCCTAAGTACTTCTTATTGAATTGTTGTTGCATATTCAACTTCAATTATTTTGATTACTTTATAGGTGTAAGAGTGAAATTTATGTATTCTAATTTTTATTTAGATTTGTATATTTTTGAAAGAATGAGTATACGACTAATAGATTTGTTAGAAAGGTGACTACATGACTTATATGAATTTTTGATTGTATCTTTTTTATTTCTCTTCTTGCAGCCCTCTTTCTTGGACTGGTATTCATTTATGTATTTTGACTTTGTTCAATATAAAAAAATATGTATAAAAAAAAAGTATAATTTTATGTTAAGATGGGTTCATTTCCTTACTATTATTGATTTGCATTTCAATCTCATTTGAGAATCAACTTTTGTAGATGAATGACTATACAACAATGGTCCCTATGAGCTAATCATTCTACACTTCCTACTTGGTGGAGCTTGTTATATGGGGTGTGAGTGGGATCATAGCTTCTGTCCAGATACGTGTCATTGGATTGTTGTAGAATATTCACCTCCAATTATTTTGATTATTTTCTAGGTGTAAGAGTGAAATTTATATATTCTATTTTTTCTTTAGATTTGATTATTTGGAGAGTATGGATTAATGTAATTATATATAAAAAATGGTATAATTTTCTTTGAAGTTGGGTTCATTTTCTTCTATTGTTATTCACGTTATTTAGATATTTATCTTCCACACTATTTATATATACACCATTGAATTGTATTTGTATGTGGTAAATTTGGCCTTGTTAACTCACCATACACTTCAACATAGTCCTTCTTCACCAGATACACACAAGACTGAATATGAGATTATTCATCCTGCTTGTCTGCATGATTCGACCTATTGCCTTTTATCCAGACGGGGTTTTCGAAATAGCTCTCAGAACGAGAGTCTCACAACCATAGACCAATCTAGGAATGAAGGATTTTTCTCCATGAATGCAATGCGATGCAAGGTTTATTCTAAGAATTGAAAGATGCAAGCTTTAATCTAAGACATGATTGCAATGCAATTATTCTAGAAATTGAAAATATTCTATTGCAAATGAAAGCTTTTAACTAGAAATGAGATGATAAAAATGTAGAAATAATTTAGTATTCTAACAATGCATATTTTCTCCAGGGGTTTTGAATGAGGAATGGGAGTTCTTTTATAGACTCAGAGATGATCAGAATAGAAACTTTCTTTTTTGGAATAAAACAGATAGAAAAGCCAGTTTAAATTAGAAAGCTTTATTTAAAAGAAAACAAATAAATTGTTTTCCCTTTGCTTTAATTGTTTTCTTTCTTTGATTTTAACTGTTTTATTTGATTTTAATTATTTTCTTTCTCTTTAAAGCACAATTAATTCAAAGATTCTATTTCTGAACAAAGATTCTATTTCTGAAAAGAAGAAATTTTTTGAGAGAATATTTAATTAAACAAATAAATATGGCCTCATAAATAGGTTTTTCTCAATTATCTGAATAATTAAATTCAATTATTGAAAAAGAGGATATTTATTTAATAATTAAATATCATTTAATTCCCTTTTTATGTGTTTTAGCTAAAAGGAGTGAATTTAATTTACTTAAAGTGCTAGCACTTTATAATTAAATTAATTCAATCATAGGGTTTGTTTAGCCAATATATATTTAGGATTTAAATATAATCTATGATTAATGCTGATTTAGGATTTTCTGCATTTGACACTTCAGTCGAGTAGAGTCAGTCAAAACTCAGAATTGCCTAGTACAATAGGAATCTGATGATTTAGAAGAATGACAAATGCAACAAAATTGGTTAGGGTTGCAACATGCCAATTTTGGGGTGTTACATTTTGCCCCTCTTTGAATTGATGTGCGAGCAGTGCATTGATTCAAAGAATAGTGTGATGTCTGAAGCACAGAAGAATAGATTTCAAAAATTGATGATGCAAAGAT
>MU224797.1:1603022-1627795 GCA_018584345.1 Thuja plicata | reverse complement strand
TATATATATAAAATTCCAACTCAAGTTTACGGGTTAGAGAAGGATTGAATGAGAAAATTTTTATTTCAACACATTTTTTCCTTGCATTTTCTATGTATGACAGTCTATAATTTGGTTGGTATTGAATTGTATAGTATAATACTTACTTGAAACCAATGGGAAAATATGAAGAAATGAATATAGTTTCATCTCCTTTTTTTAAAAATCAAATTTCATTAATTTTTGAATGCATTATGCCATTTTTGGTGAGAGCAAATCTATTTTTTTGAGTTTTCTTTTTGCTGCTACAATTTAAAAGTTTTGATTTGTATGGAGTATAATTTACATTTAATGATTTATAAATGATTGGATATGTGAGAGGATTGAATCAACTTTCATTTTTAACTGGTATCACTCAATTTCATTAAGTTTTGAAAGAGATATTGAATTTTCTTTGAGAAGAGATAGAAACCCTACCTAGGGTAACTCAACGACAATAAAGTGTGATATCTCAATCTACCTATAGTGAAAAAACACAAAAATGTGTAGAAAGGTATGTGTTGATGTGTTTTATGTGAGTCCAAGATTGTAGAGTCTGTTGTATAGGTTTGCATGGGTTTTGGAGTGGCTTTCAGTCTGAAATGACTGAGTTTGATAATGTTAAGGACCAAAGTCAGAGGTTTTGGTCAGTGTAAACTAAACGTGATTGAATATTCATGGTCTATGTTGTGTAATGGAGTTATGAAGGCCTTGTAAACCCATTCCAATTTTTTAGGAATCATTTTGTGATGTATGTACCTTTTGATCTTCTAAAGGACAATCTTAGTATGCTTGCCAAAAGTAATTGTTGCACTCATGCACTAAGTTGTCATTGGGGGATTGGAATGAACAAGGAATAGAGTCCAATGAGGCCAATAGATGTTTCTAAAAAGGTTTATGGAATCCCAAGCCATGTAGGCCCTAAGAAAGTTATATTTTTCTCATTGATGGAGGTAAAAACTTACAAGGCCTTGTCCATCCTTGGTAGTTTGAAGAGTACAATAAGAACCTAAGCCAGATTTGTATTATCTCTATCCTTCCTCTGCATATTTTTTGGTATGAAAACAAGGAAGATCGGTTGGAGACCATAAGACAATACAAAAATATTTGAGTTAAATCTAAGCCAAGATTCATCCAAGGGTAAATGTTGAAAGAGAAATAGAAAGGATATCTAAAGAGACAAGGGACTCCCTTTCCCAAGAGTTGAGAGAAATGAAAGAAAACCTTGATGAAAAACTCACAATAGTTGAGAATAATTAGAGAAGAGGTGTGGTCACAAGAGACTTGAGTGGCCAAGAAGAAGTGGCTAAAGATGATCAACAACTAGAAGAATATCAAGAGAGAGAGAGAGAGAGAGAGAGAGAGAGAGAGAGAGAGAGAGAGAGAGAGCTGTTGAGATTTCTAAAGGAAGTCAAGGGAGAGAGTTTCAAGGTGAAGATGGAACTTCTTATGTAGTAGGAAATTTGAACAGTGATGAAGTCCTTGATTGGATAGGAGAGTTGGAAAAATACTTTAAATTTGAAGATGTACCAAAGGATAAACAAGTGAAGTTGGCTAGAACCAAATTGAAAGGCCATGCATCCCTTTGGTGGGATTACAGTTAGAAAGAAAGGAGGAAGAAGGGAAAGGATAAGATTACCTCTTGGAACAAGATGGTGGAAAAGTTGAAGGATAAATTCTACCTAGTGATTATGCTATTCAATTGTATATGAAAGTACAAAAATTAAAGAAAAAAGACATGGATTTAAAGACCTATAAAAAGAGTTTTAAAAATTGAGTATTAGATTAGGCCACATGGATGATGATGTGGAAAAAGGTGCAAGATACCTCAATGGGTTGAAATATAGCCTACAAGGTGAGATGAGCCTTCAACTCCTAGGAAAGTAGAAGAATGTTATTAGCTAGCCTTGAAGGCTGAAGAAAAGTAAAAAAACAAGCAAGAGAGACAAACAAGAGGTAGAGGAAGGAATTTCAGAGGAAGAGGATCACATGCTAATAAGGGGCAGTCACAAAAAAGTTACGATGAATCAACTACTTCGCAAGAATAAGAAAAAATTTCAAGAGGAGATTTTGGAGAAAGAAGGCCAAATTTTAGGGACAGATTTGGGAGTATAGGAGGAAAAAGTGGCTTCAATAGAAAGTGTTATAAATGTAATAAGTTTGCAAGTCATAAATCATGAAAATGCATCGAAGAACAATTCATCACTTCTTTTAGGGGTGAGATAAGGAATGAAATTTCTCAAGGTGGATATCATGATGAAAGTGTAAACTTTTCACCACAAGTAGAAGAACAAGAAGTGGGAGAATCCTTTCTAATGAGAAGCACATTGATCAAAGTTACAATGGAGAAAGAGAAACCTCAAAGGAAATCACTATTCAATACTATTTCAAGTGCCAAGGTTAGTGTTTTCAAGTTGTTATAGATTCAAGAAGTATTGAAAATCTAATTTTTGTGTAAATGGTAAATAAATTTAGCTTGAAAAGGTTACCTCATCTTACACCTTATAAAGTATCATGGTTGAATAAGGGGAAGTTAGTACTAGTCAATGAACAATGTTGGGTAGAGTTCCAAATAGGGAGATATATGGACAAGGTTTTGTGTGACATCATTCCTATGGATGTGTGCCATATGATACTTGGTAGACCATGGTAATATGATACAAATGATATGAATGATGGTAGGAAAAATATTATTGTCATAAAGTAAGATGAAACATCTTATACCTTAACGCCCTTGAAGGAGAAAGATAAAGACTAAAAGGAGGGTTCAAGTGTGATGTTAATAAGTGGAAAAGAGTTTATAAAGACATTGGAAGAGGGAGAGAAAAATTTTGCATTGATGAAAAAACCTAGGACATTCATGAAAAAAAGTAATTATGAGTTACCTTGAAAGATTCAAGATATGTTGAAGGGAAGGATGCTAGAATCAAGCACATTTCTTCAAAAAATGATAGGCATATTGTTCCATTATGGGATAATAATAGTATGTCCTTAAGACCTTCTTCACAAGAATAAGACCACTGGAATGAGCACCACATATTCCTTGGTGAACCTTAGTAATGTTGTTTGAGATTCTTCTGACCCTAGACATCGAAGGAGGGTTTTGTTGGGACTAAGAATATTTTTTTCATGGTGTAAGTCTCTGTATCATATTTATATGTGTTTTCCCAACTTCCTTTTATTTAAATGGTTTTAAGCCCTAAATTGTCACTTTGTTCAAACCCTCAGTTACCTTTTTGATACAAAAACCCTACGTCTCTCTTTTCCTTTATGTTTGTGCATTACCTTTTCTAGCCACTTAAGTGTTTTAAAAATATGAGCCTTAAGTTACCTTTGCCAAGACCATTTTTGTTTTTAGTCATGTACTCTAGCGGGGTCTTCATTTTAATATTTTCCTAAGTCCTAAGTCCCCGCTAATTTTTATACTTCATAAGGTGTCGAGCAAGTGAATTTAATCTAATGGCTGGAACTTTCCCTTGATCAAAAGATGTGTGTGTTGGAATAATGAAATAGTGCGTAATGAGAGGGGAGGGGTGAATCAGTACCCTTAAAACTTTTTATCAATCAACCTTAATCCTTAGTAATCAATTCCTTGTATTACCGACCATATGTTCTATTCTATCTTTATGCATGTAATATCAATTCATAAACTTAATTTTTATGTAAACATTCATAGAAACATTCATGAAATGTATTGACACATGATACAAGATTTGGTAACACAAAAAACCCCTGTTAGAAGGTAAAAATTGCGGTGGGGATGAAACCTACAAAAATTTACTATCTGCAGAATGGAAGGGGCCGATTAAGGCTTACAAGTTTCATCACTTCTGATGATCTTACCCTGTTAGGAGTAACATGTTTAGACTGATTAATGTCTAATCTGTTAAGATCTTTGGCAACACTATTTAGTGTGCACTCGATTAAGAGATTTACAAAAGGATTGTTAAATCCACCTTCTCAAAGGATTTCTTCTATTTTCTACACTTGTTAGAATGTAGTCAAAAATACTTATTGACCTGAGTATATGCAATCTAGAATTTCTGATTACAGATCCATTAAAGTTTACAATATGATGTATCACCTATAGTGACTGATTAATACCTCTTTTTGGCTCGGTAGCCTTGGATCTTGTTCTTTGTAATTGATTTCATCTTTTGTTGTTCTTCTACATAAAACTCTATATATGATCCATACATGTGCTCCTCGGATACAATCATTATCACATCCCCTTGTTTTGATTGATTACACATCTATTTATACAATGAATTTGACCTAAATAAGTTTCACACTTTACAATGATAACTCTATGATCAAAGGTTTACAATTTGACCTTGATCTCCTAGTTTGCATGTTTTTAATTAGTTAGAATGATTAAAATAATTACAATTACTTTACTTGTTCCTCAAGAAATAGATTTAAAGCTAAGCTCTAAGCTAAATATAAAACTTAAGTGTTTTATCTGACGTGTAAGCCAGATCCACATTTCTCAGAATAAAGCTGTTTCTCAGTAGACTAGTGCTCAGGTTGCTCTTTAGTCTTCCTATCAGTGTTTAGTATAAAATTGTTTGTCAAGTTCCTCTATTGTCTGCTCTGTTGGTTTACACTGTTGATTGCTTTGTCAGTTTACACTGTTGACTGCTCTGTTGGGTTACACTGTAAACTTCTGTTGGGTTCCTCTGTACTTAACATTTTTAGTGACCTTTGTTAACTATTGTGTTAGGTTTCACTATAAACCTATCTTTTAGTGATAATGTACTGATGGTTCAAAAAATGTTTCCCTATTATACTAATGGAAAAAATATGATCATCAATCTCCCCCTTTGAAATTAGTATCAAACAATGATATGTGCAAAAACTAAAATGTTTAGTATATACACCATGTGTTCACCTTGTCAATATGACTCCCCCTATGTGCATGCTGGTATAATATATGTACATGTATATACACTTTCCTTTATACTATTTCCCCCTTTTCACCTTATCAATTCTCCCTTTATTATTTCTCTCTTTGTCACATATTATTTCCCCCCCTTTTTTTATAATAAGGAAAAAGGTGTAATACTTACAACTTTTCAAAGATGTGGGAATGGGAGTTCTTCATGTCTTCCATCATTTTCTCCCATTTCTCCTGAAGATGTTCCAGAGCCATGTGCTCCAATATTATTCTTGCATACATATCATAGATACTATTGATTACAAACATCTCTGGGGTGGCGATCAATTGTCTCGCCAAAGTCATATGTTGTTGCAGTAATGTGAGATTTGGTAGAAGTAGAGATTGAAGCTCGGTTACCTCATATTTGAATTTTGATTCTGCCTCTAAAATATCAAGTCTCAAAATTTTAGCTTCTATAATATTTTCATAATGCAACTTGATTGCATTGTCATTGGCTATAAGACCTTTGTGCACTAGCATTTAGATCTGCATCTATCTGTGCAATCTTTTCACTATTCTCCTTAGTGAATTTCTCTATTGTGCATAACTTCTAAACTAAGGTTATAGATTCTAAAATGATTGGTTCCAATGCATTGACTAGTTCAGATAGATTTACCTTGTTCTCTGCCACTTCTTGCCTAATTTTCTCTATCAATTTGTATTGGTACTTTTTCTCTGCATGTTCTTCTATTGCCTTCTCTGCATCTAAATTCTATGATGTTATGGCATTTGTAAGAACTGTGAATTAATCAATGATAGAAGCATTTTGATCAATTTTGGTATCAGGTACAATCTGCAGTAGTATGTCCTTTATGGTTTCTAGTACCTGTGTGTCCTTTTTCTCCCTTTTAAGCTTATCTTGGATAACTTTCCTTTTACAAAGTTTTGCATACTTTGTAAGTGACTCTAGATCCAATGTCCTTGGATCACAATTTGGTATTTCAATTATCTCATCCAATGTAACTCGATTCTTATTCTTTTTCTTCTTCTTCTTTGAAAGTGTAGTGGAGGCACCTGTATGCAGTACCATAGCAAGTTCCTTTTCTTGATCTGATGTACTTGATGAAGGTTTTGGAGGTGTTGTTCCTTTTAGCTCTTGCTTAGTATTTACCTATCGATTGGGTGTAGATGTCTCCACATCAACCTTAGCTTTATCTGCAACTTCTCCTTTGGTATCCTTTAATGGCATCACCTTTCTTATCTTCTTCACCTTTATCTTTCTGCTCTCCATCCGTTTCTTTTTTTTCTTCAATTGTTTCTTTTTGTTCCTCTTCACCCTTATCCTGGGGTATGCTTGCATCATGGTCGGGTGTCTTCTCCTTTTCTAAGATGATATTGATAGCTTGTATCAATAATGACATTTGGCCTAGTATATTAACCTGTGCAACATCCATTTTTGTATCCTATTCCTTGGTCTGCTCGGAGGTAACATTAAAATCTTCATCTGCCTTTACTTCTTCGGCATGATCTTCAGTGATATCTATTATTTTCACATCTTGGATTGTGACATCTGTTGTGTCTCCTAATGAATACAAAATCTAAGGTATGTCATCCATTGCTTTACTAGCTTCGGTGTTCAATTCAACTTGATTTTCATCCCCAGTGTCATTTACAAGAATGTGCTCTGGGCTCGGTATAGCCTCTTTTTCTTCATTGTGAGGCATGTCAATAAGTTCTAATACTCTCTCAGAGCTTGTATCCTCTTTAGGTACATTGAGTATTTGTCTCCAAGCATCCTCACTTTATTTGTCAAACTCAATTAAGCTTCCCTGTAGTACTTTGTAGGCTCTCAATTTTGTTGAGAACTTCTTTGAATGTAACTTCATCATTTCATCAATATCTTCTAGCTTGGACTCAAGTGGCATAATTGATACTAGAGATATTTCCCTTATTTATTTTTCAAAATTTAATGCAAATGTCCACCTTGCCGATAACCTGTCTAGAAGTTCTTGTGGCATCATCTTTTCAAACTGTATAGGTATATATTTGAATATACACATTTTCGTGATGATGGATTCTTCTATTTTATTTTGATCCTTGAGATTCAGAGTTAGCCATTGTCTAATCTTAGGATCAGATATTCTACTTGACCTGATGATTGATGTGGCAACCTCATCAATTATGGTAGGAACTTTGTCCTTTACAGTTTTTTCATCTTGTTTAGTGTCTTCCTTATCTTCCTTGCTTCAAATTAGTCTCCTTCTCCTCTTTGGTTCTGATTGTTTCCTGATTTGAGGCTTCCTTTTGTGTCCTCACTTGTCCTTTCTTAACCAGTCATGAACTTGCATCTTTTGTTGCGTGACTCCTTGTCCTAGATGCAATAATAGTTCTTGGATTCTTTGGGGGTGGTACATGAAACTTTGTTGATTCAGAGTCATTCTCTTGTTGAACTTCATCAAGAGGAGACTGCCCCTCGGTATCTTGTTGTTGTTCTATTTATTCTTCATTGACCGACAAATTTTTCTTAAGTGTCTTTACCATTTTATCTTTCTTTCTGTTGATTTTATTCACTACTAGGCCGATCTTTATTCTTGCCTTAGCCTCTTTATAGGTTCCAAACCTTGGTAATGATTTGTCTAATGGTTCATTTAATAATGCTTCAATAGCATTGGTGGCTTGATCTATGTTGATCTCATAGTCAAGTGGGGCTAACCATGCTGTCCTTGGTACATCTAGTTTGATCAAGGTGGTATCAGTGTCCACCATAAAACAAATATCTTCTTTATATTGTTCCACCAGTTGTTCTAGTATCTTCATCCTTTTCTACATTTTGTCTTTAAATCCAATGAAATAAGCATCCATAACTGATGTAAAGTTTTCACCTAGTGACTTAATGAATTCACTAATCTGAATTGTCACTGGTCGGGTAGTGTCCCAATTGACATTACCGACAGATGGAAAAAAGTTGAAAGTAGAAAAATATGCACATGAGGAGTAAACCAAACTTACACGAGCTAGATTTTTTTGATTTAATGGTCCTCATGTTCTCCTCCAATTGCTTCAGTAGAAGCCCAGATAGATATAATTGTAGAACCTTCTTTAGAATCTTGTGAGAAGTGTCTATTGTTCTGCATGCAATACTATTCATTCTGCTGGCTTGAAATATCTTGTATCCCAAAATGCATGCACCAAATTTTAGTTCTATATCTTTGATGGAGTTTACCTTCAATCCTCTTCCATCCCATTTTGCACCTTTCATCTTCTCAATCTCGGGGCGAGAAGGGTGTTTAAGTGCCTTGGCCTTGTCAGTTATTGGATAACCAGTCACTGCATGTATCACATCCCTAGTGATTTGTTTTGGCTCGTCCAGCCACATCTTTCGGTCATGCACTCTTATCAGCACTATCTTGATCCAATTGGTCTTAAACTCCTTTGGGAACAATAGGGAATTTTTCATCCCTTTAACCTCGATATGTTTGTGTTCATCCTTGATGGTTTTGTCTGTGCAAATATTCTTGTAAGATTTCTCAACTTCCAGATCTCCGATTTCTACAACTTTGCAGTGGATATACGCTTGGACATCCTTGATCAACAAAACCCTAGGTGGTATGCTTGAAAATTCTCTAGCATCCTTGGGTTGCGAAGCAACCTCTAGACAAAATTTGTATTTAGATTCTTTACAAGTAGCGTTCTTGATTAGGTTAACCTTTTTATCCTTGGCATTCTTGATATTGGAAATGCGAGATGTGGTTGCCATGGTTTCTAAGAATTAGGGATTTTCCTGTAAATAAATGTGAGCTTGGTGAGGCTTTAGTTACTCACTTTTCCTACTATAGCTTCTGTTGATCTGTCTGAATGCTGTGAAATTGCTATGAGTCACTTCCACAATCTAGTCGCTGCTCTTGGCTTTGTGCTCTGCTTCTTTGCTCTTAATCACATGGTGAGTAAATGAGCTATTCTGTCACCTTTTAATAGACGATGCCCTAAGTGGTGCATTTAATGATTTACCCACTTCTCAGTGTTTGAAGATGGAGTCGCTTGGGTATCACACAAAATTCCAGTTCAGTGTAAGTGACAACTCACTTGACCTTTCACATGTTTACCGATGGTGCTCAGAAAGTGGTGAAGACTTCAATGTCTTTTTACATGATTACCGACGTGTCTCAGTTTATATTGTTAACTTGGATTTCATATGTACACCAATTATTCTCAATATGTATTGACCGACGAGATTGTATTCACAGAATCATAACAAGTAATACCATAGTGCATCTTTATTCATGCTAGTTTGGTATTTTATTAATGTATAATGGAACTGATGTAAAATATAACTTGGTATAGTGCAGTTCCATACTTACTTGTTTTTCTTAGGTGGGGGTGGTGATGTCAACAAATCCATTGGATAAGGTATCACCAATTGTATTTCTTGGTCTAGCATCATCAGTGTTTGTAGCTTTCCTCCACATTTTGTTTCTCATCTTTTTGATGTCTTCAATGGTATTTCCATTGGGAAAAATGTTTGCCTTTGTCACTCGATCTTTGTAGTCCTTTCTTAGATGACCGACCCTATGAAAATGTAAGCATGCCATTCTGGGGTTAGTCCATTTTCTAGACCTTCTCATCCATTTTCTCATGTAGTTTGTAGCTATGTGTCCATATCTACCACATGCTGTGCAATTTTTCCATGTATTGTAATCCCAAACATGAGTTACTGACTCTTTTCGATTGATAAAAATTTTCTTGTTCTTTTGGCTTCCATGTTTTCTTTTTCTTCTTGCATTCAAGAGATGTGTGTCCATGCATTTTGCAAGTAGGACAATATTTTTCCATGTAGGTTTCCTTCTTTGGTTGTTTCACCTTAGATTTACATTCATATGCTTTATGTCCTTTCTTGTTACAGTTATAACAATTACCAATGAATGTAGAAGTGGATTTAGGAATACCTTTAATTTTTCTTCTGCAAACATTTGATGTGTGGCCTAGTTTTCCACAATGATTACATGAATACTTCCTTGGTCTTAGATTTGTGTAGACATGTTTTGGATCAGCTTGGTATGGTGATTCTCCATGCTTGGTAAACCCTAGTCTGGTATTGTTGTTGACTCTTCTTTTTTCATCCAGAAAATTATCCATTCTTTTTGTACTTTCTTCATCTCTCTTGATCATATCATTGTGCTTTTGCTAAATTCTTACTTCATTATTTAATTTTTCATTTTCTTCTCTTAGCTCACCAATAGTTTCCAATTTATCATTCAGTTCCATGTTTAGTCAGTTTTCCTCTTGACTCATAAGAACTATTTGATTGGTGATCTCATGATGATGTGAAGTAAGTCTTTGTATTTCTGATTCTTTCTCTTGTAGATTTTTAGTGATCTTCCTAATATCATCAATAACTAATGTTCTTTCTTTCTCAGCTTGTGTAGCATTATTCATAACCTCAATCATTCTTACCATCTGTGTCTTTTGACTGATTTGTTGTGATTTCACTTGTCCAACTAGATGTTGATCGATTTCACTTAGAATTGTAATACTTCCTTCTGATGTGTCAGATGTATTGCAAGATGTGCATCTTGATGACTCAAACAAATTAGGTATCTCTTCTTCATGATAGTCTGTTTGATTACAGTGAGATGCCATAACCTTTCTTTCACCTAGTAACTCTCTCATCTTGATTCTAGCTTCTTTGTATTGCTCATAGAAGATTTGTATTTCCAACTTCTGATTTTCAATACTCTTGTCTAGCTTATACCTTTCCATTGTATGATCTATTCTCTCAAGTGATTTAAATTTTTCCAAATAAGAGATCTAACTTTGATACCAATTGTTGGAATAATGGAATGGTGTGTACTGGGAGGGGAGGGGTGGATCAATACCCTTATTATCAATTAACCTTAATCCTTTAGTAATCAATTCCTTGCATTACTGACCATATGTGCTATTCTATCTTTATGCATGTAATATCAATTCATAAAATTAATTTGCATGTAAACATTTATAGAAACATTCATGAAATGTATTGACACATGACACAAGATTTGGTAATGCAGAAAACCCCTATTAGAAGGTAAAAATTGTGGCGGGGATGAAACTCACAAAACTTCACTATCTGTAGAATGGAAGGGGCCGGTTATGGCTTACAAGTTTGATCACTTCTGATGATCTTACCTTGATAGGAGTAACATGTTTAGAATAGTTAAGGTCTACTCTGTTAAGAGCTTTAGCAACACTGTTTAGTGTGCACTCGGTTAAGATATTTACAAAAGGATTGTTAAATTCACCTTCTCAAAGGATTTCTTCTATTTTCTACTCTTGTTAGAATGTAGGCAAAAATACTCATTGACCTGAGTATATGCAATCTAGAATTGCTAATTATAGATCCATTAAAGTTTACAATATGATGTATCACCTATAGTGACTTATTAATACCTCTATTATGCTCGGTAGCCTTGGATCTTGTTCTTTGTAACTGATTTCATCATTTTCTATTCTTCTACATAAAACTCTGTATCTGATCCATAGATGTGCTCCTTAGCTACAATCATCATCACATCCCCTTGTTCTGATTGATTACACATCTATTTATACAATGAATTTGACCTCAATAAGTTTCACTCTTTACAATGATAACTCTATGATCAAAGGTTTACAACTTGACCTTGATCTCCTAGTTTGCATGATTTTAATCAGTTAGAATGATTAAAACAATTACAATTATTTACTTGTCCCTCAAGAAATGGATTTAAAGCTATTCTTTAAGCTAAATATAAAACTTAAGTGTTTTATCTGATGTGTAAGCCAGATCCACATTTCTCAGAATAAAGTTGTCTCTCAGTAGACTAGTGCTCAGGTTGCTCTTTAGTCTTCCTATCGATGTTTACTATAAAATTGTCTATCGGGTTCTTTTTTTGTCAGCTCTGTCAGTTTACACTGTTGACTGCTCTATCGATTTACACCGTTGATTGCTCTGTCGGGTTACACTATAATCTTCTGTCGAGTTCCTCTGTGTTTATTTGAGGATGAAGGTTTGTGATACTTTGATTAATGTCTTTCAACCTAAAGGATTGATTTGATTTGATTATTTGATCTAATGCTCCAAGAGAAGGAAGAATGATCCAAAAGCAATAAGTTATCTAATTGTATTGCTCAATGGCAACAAAATAATTATTGATGGAATACTTGGCCATGAAATTGCAAACTTTGTTGTTGTAGATGATCTTATCAATTTTATCACGATGCTCAATCTCTTGTTTGCTAGATATTGTAATATGTTGGTATTCCTTGGATTTATGAGTGGTTTCCTTTTTCTCTCGATAGACTGGAGGTGTTGGAAGCTTAACCTTCTTATGTTTCTTAAAATTGGTCATGTCATGAGAAATCTGATTTTGGCTGAATGACTGAATGATCTAAGACAAATTATTTTGGGGTCTTACAAAAGGTCAAATTCTTGAATGTCTTAGCAGATTTGGAAGCTCACTATTTTCAAGCAGAGACGATGATCTTAGACGTAGCTGGTGATCTACATAGATGACAATATGCATAGACGTTGGATCCAGAGAAGAGACAACCGACTGTGGCTAAGGCAGTGTGTTAAAATTCAGGGAAATTTTTTGACCTTTAGTCTGATTTTGGGAAAATTTGTTCGATGACAAGAACTGATTTCAGCACATGCAAACCAGAAAAATAACAGACACACGTCTCAAAAAAATTCAATAAGGGACAAAGAAAGCTTGAGGGATACCAGCAAATGTGACATTAGGAAGCCTTGATTTCAAATTGTAGGATCTCATTTGTGTATGTTCAAGTGACTCTTTTAAGCCACTTATGTTTTTAATGGGTCTAGCACAACGAAGACAGTTCAAACAGTAGCTATCTTAAGAAATTGGCTTTGCATGAAATATTATAGGCCCATTGCTTGGTAGTCCTTCAGCTCACACAATAGTGTCACCCCCAGAAGGGTGCCTGTGTTTTTTCCCTTTGCCAAGTATTGTTGCTCTGCTACGAAGATCTCTTTCACAACATAATACCCTGGGACACGTATGATGGGAATCTTGGGGGGAGAATCTTCCCTCCCCTTACGCTATGATAAATCACTGTTCAGAGGTGAATCAGGTAGGCTACTAAGTTACAGTTGCTAGCAAGGTTTCATGGCATCCCCACAATTGGTTTGTACGGTGTGAGACACTTAAGTATCTAGTTCAACCATGCCAATATGCTGAGGATATTAACTCAGTATGGAGTACCATTGAACATGACCCACCTGAGCTTGAAGGGATAAAGAGAACCTTTGGGTCACACTTTATTTCTATACCAGCCGAAGGGATTACCGGTTTGAGGTCATCCTCTAAAGGGGAAGTGCACCCTCTAAACAGGCCTCTCTAGAAGCTTGATTAAGCTAAGCTTTCTGTTCACCCAAGATTCGTGAAGGCGAGGGGAGAGGATACAAATATAACTTAATCATAGCGTCACTTATATTAATGGTTTTAATCTAAATAACAAAATAGCTTGAAAGAAGTGTTGAAAAACACTTCTTCAAACACACCAAGAAGTATTCATTCAAAATTGAACCTATTTATAAACAACTAAGTATTTTCTACCTAAACAAAAGACACAATAGTATGGTTAATCATTCATGTTTAATTTGTTTCCCACACAACAAAAAAGAAAGCTTGTAAAAGGTGTGTTAATTTTCCTTATGTCATTCAAGATTGGTTAAAACTCATTCCCTTAACATTCAAGATTGAGTGAGGTAAATTTTAAACAACATACATTCCAAGACAAGTGCTTAGTCATACAAGTTCATTTTAAGAATTTGTTAAAGAACCATCAGGGAACCTGCATAAAATTTGTTAGTAGTCTTGAAGTTTCAGATATGTTGCAAAAAACCACTAAAAGCCAAGAAAATGCACATACGATGAAGTATCACAGATGGTGATCTGTGCAGACGGTGATATGCAGAAATGACGAATCACCTGCACAGACGGCCAAATAAACACAGTCAAATTCTATTAAAAACAGACTTAATCAGACTTAAAAAATAATATTTTTATCAAATCAGACAACATTTAACTCCTAAAAATTGCCTTACTTTAAAAAACACGAGAGTTAAAACACTAAAAACTTGATAAAAATAGTTTAAAAGATAGTCTTATGAGTCTGTTTCTGAATAGGCGGAGATGGTGAGTTATATGTGCAAATGACCGAGTGTCGCAGACGACCGGGAAGCGCAGATGGTAATCTACAGAAAAGATGACTCCAGAGCGGAGATGGGTCTACCTGAATTTTTTTAGAACTGCAGAAAATCTACAAAAAATGTTAGAAAATAAGGGGCGTGGGTCCCACCGGACGTGCCAAAATGTACATGCTGGAATCTAACCAATTGGGAGCACACTCAAACATGTAAATATTAGAGATATAAATCAAATAAACACACTAACATGTCTAAACATACTCTAAAATAAGAGACTCTATCATAACCTCCGATGAGCTAAACAAGGGCACCCAATGCCTTGTTGATTTGCTCTTAGAGAAGGTTTGTGGGTGTGCTCTCCCAACACAATATACTAATCCAAGTTGATTTCTTGCATGCTATGGATTGAAACCTACAATGAAAACTAATGGATTGTGATGAAGAACTCAAGAACAAGTATGAAGAACTTGTCTCAAGTTATTCACCAATATGATGATGAAAATGCAAATATTAGACTCGGATGATATGCAAGAGATAAACAAGACTAGATTCATTTGCCATTATCCTAACATATGATTTCTAGATTCAACTATTTAAACATGAAATGAACTAAGAGCTAAGATTTTAAAACATGAACTAATGCAATTCTAGAGCTATTTTAACATGATAACAATGCATAAAAAGGAGATGGTTTGCTCTTGACAATGACCTCTATTATAGATTTTTTGGAGGAGAGAGGGGGATTGGATGAGGTGGAGCTCATGTGGCATCCACATAGGTGCCACATGAGGGACACATAAGCTATGCAAGAGGCCAAATTTTCTCATACATGTGTGAGAAACTTTGGATGTGATGGGTCAAAATGTACTTAAAGTACACATGTGAAGGATCTTGTAAGAGGTGTAAGAGGGTGTAAGAGTTTTGGACCAATGAGAGACTTTTAGAAAGTGTAAGAAGGTGTCATCATAGGTGTAAGAAATCTTGTTGGCACCAAATACGGATTATTTGGAAAAGTGGAATTTTTGGAAATTTGCTCACACATGTGTGAACAAATAATTAGGACTAATTGGTGTAGGAATCAAGAAATTAGTTTAATTAACATTAGTTAATTAGTGAATAGGTTTATTTGGTGAGAGTGATGTGAAGTAGGGTAGGATCTAGGTTCAAATTAGCTTAATCTAAATTTAAAATTTAGATTAATTTGGTTTAGTAGAATTTAAGTAATGTGGAGGAATAAATAAATTAAAAATTTATTTAAAGGGGATTAATGAGGGATAATGTATTAAATAAGATTTAATACATCAAAGGGGGTAGTATTTAAATTAAATTCAAATGCTAAGGAAAGTTAATCATAGTTAATTAAATAAATTTAATTAAATAGATAGAAGAATATAACAAATATAATTAATTAAAATTAACTATAATGTTATGAGAATATTAATTAAATTAATATAAGGATGATTTTAGACGTCTACATTTTTTCCATCTTTGATGCTGCGTCGAAAGTGACATTGTGTCAAAGAAAAGAAAATATGATGCTCTAGAGAGGTCAGGAAAACCTACGGTAGCAAGAGTGGGAGGAGTGTGCCCCTCGAGAAAATAATAGGAAAAATACAAATTTTTAATAAAATTTTCTCAAAAAAGGCAGGAAAATGGGGAAAGAAGACCAATTGCATGGCGTGTCCAAGAAAATGGAGGAAAAATGAGGACCAGAATGGGGAACGGGGAGAAGGATGGAAGAAACGGGTCCCAAGGGGCTATAAATAGTCCACCGGGGCCCATAGACAAGTCATTTTCACCCATAAAGAGAAAAAAGAGAGAAGAAGAAGAGAGCGATGACAACATAGCCAGATTGTACATAGCTTGGAGAGCACATTCGGGTTCACCAGAGACCAGTAGATGCGGGACCACCAGTAAGTAGTCGACCACCTCCTAGTCAATTATGCATTTAATGCATTTTTAGGTGTTTAGAGTGTCATTAATGCATCTAAAAGTCAACACATAGCGCAGACGGTGGTCTCCTGACCATCGTCTATGCAGACGATGATAGCCAGACTGCCATCCTCGCAGATGACCGATCTGTGATTGGCGGCTATGTCGATGGAGATCAACTGATCTCTGTCTGCAAGGGCAAAGGAAAAGAGGAAGGCGCAGTGGAGATGGCAGAGTTAGAACTCTGCCGTCTGCATGGAAAAATGTGGCAGTGGAAACCGCCGTCTCTGCAGACTGGCGTCTGTGAAGATCCATCAGCTCCACAGACTGGTGACTATGAAAGTCTACCATTTGCGAGGGTCAACCGCCATCTATGCAGATTGACCAAAAAATGGAAGAAAAAAGAGGAAGAAGGGAAAAGACAAGGGTCCAGGAGCAGTTTTTGATACCCCAGATGGGCCTGAGACATTTTTCGATACCCCAGAATGCTATCTGATGTCTGACATGAGTTTGCTGGATGCAAGAGGATACCATCACCTTTCGAGCAAGGGAGTGCTACCCCAAGATGATGGAGCTGGAGCAGCAACTGATAGAAACAAAGTGGGGGATTGCCACATTATGTGGGCTGGAGCATGTATGACATTGACCTCATCTGCGAGTGCATAATGCGCTCATGTCTATTCTGATCAAGAGGTGTCATAGTACCACTTGTAGCTTTCACTTCCCGACAGGGGAAGTGACAATCACCCTTCACGATGTTTGGAGGATTTACTAAGTACCTATTCGGGGGCTGATACCCAAGTACTACATCGAGGGTTCAGAGCCATACAAGGAGATGGCTTTCAGGTAGAGGTATGCAGATTTGCTGACTACACGACAGTGGATGTCCTAGATGGGGGCGATGATGATGGAGCCACAGTTGTGGTGAGTGGCCCTATACTTGGCCGGTTTGATATGGGGACGACTGATACCTGATCATGCAAGCAAGGGATTCCCTATGGATTGGGCATGGGTTCTGAGAAACATGGTGGAGGACGGAGACTAGTACTGCTGGGGATACACCATTCTTAGCCAACTTTATTATGATCTACATATGTGCACCTACCATAGGGGTAGGGTACTAGGTCCAGGATGCATGCTTCTTCTTGTATGGGTGTGGGAGCATATTACAGTCATATGACTGATTAGGCACCGAGAGACCAAAATGACTTATGGGCCATTCATATGTAGATATATGCCACCTATTAGCTATGAGGCCACAGATTCAGTCAGTTACTAGCGATGAAGATTGGATGAGATGGGAGACATACAGTGGGCACCCTATGCGGGGTGCGAGACTTGGGGTCATGAGATCCCACATCAGGATGGATATGCTGAGGATGAGTTCTATGACTCATATTATATGAGGTTTATTCAAACTAACTACTGGTTGATCGGGAGGATGAAATACATGATCTACAGATACATGCCAACTAGGGTACAAAGATAGATGGGACAGGTATAGGAGGCAATGCCAGATGGGTTACCATATCCACTGGTGACCTAAGAGGTGGGGAGTATTTGGGGGATGGGGGTTAATCCCCACATAGCTAGAGCATCATTCATGGGGATGATTGAGGTCCCATGGATCAGAGCATGGGAGTCATTATAGGATGCAGGTGTAGTCCCAGCATATGCTGAGTGGTGGGCTGCTCATAGACTGATCAGATTGACAGTACTAGGGATCATGCGGGAGGATGAGTAGCCGAGGGATGGAGGAGATGGAGAGGGCCAGGATAGAGATGATGATGACAAGGAGGGAGGAGGTAGAGGAGGGGCCAAAGGGAGGAGATTTTGGCCTAGAGTTGTAGCAAAGAGGTGGAGAGGACAGGTGGAGTTACCAGCAGGGAGGTAGCCTCCCATAGTGCCAGGGGCTCAGGTACAGGGACAGGATCCACAAGGGCCACCAAGATAGGTATAAAGGCCACAAGGCCCACCAAGATAGGGATAGGGGCCATAGGGGCCACTAGGACAGGTATCACCAGTGGGCTATGTAGCCCAGGATACTCATGATATGGTTATAGCAGAGCGAGATAGTCTTCATACTGAACTGGGTAGGGTACAAGGCTTGCTAGCGACATCTCAGGTGACCGAGGTGAGCTCGCAAGTAGATATCCAAAGGCTGTAGGGGGTACTAGTGATTGCTTAGGCCAAAACAAGCAGCTTATAGATAGAGCTAGCTAGGGTACAAGGGAGCTGGCAATAGAGACCACTCGGGGGGATAGTGCATAGAGAGCACTAGATATTTTACAAGCTCAGGTGGACAGTGATGAGTTTTCCATTATTGAGGCGCATGGGGATCTGTCAGAGGAGCTGGCAGTGATGTCAGCATAGATAGCAGCTTTGACCTTAGAGCGAGACCTAGCATAGAGATGTGCAGAGGATTATAGAGCATATCAAGATATAGCTCATTTGGCAGGCAGAGCTGCAGGTGTGGGACAGATGATGGCAGATGCCATGGCAGTACAAAGAGAGGCTAGTTAGAGGGGAAGAGAGGCCACATATTATATGGGTCTCTACTATGGTGCAGTGCCAGAGGAGGCAAGGCAACCTACGTACTCAAAGAGAGCTCAAACAAAGAGCATAGGATGAGGTTCACAAGGATCAGTGGGGTTACCACCACATCCCAGCAGTGGTGCAGGACCATCACGACCACCACCATGATTCATCTTAGACCATTTTTGATACACATTTTTGTATGATTTATGAACACATTATGTATGATTTTGATACTTTGAGATATATGCATGGACTTTGTGGACTATTGGGACTGTATGGACTCTTTTTATGATACTTATATGATATAATGTTTATGCAAGATGTATGGATGCACATGTTTTATGATTGACATGTAGGATGGGATGAATGTATATGAGTTTATATATGTTTTATGACTGACAAGTAGGATGAGATGAATGTATATAATTATGTTGACGTATGTGTGATGCAGGGTTGAGATGCATATATATAGATGTTAGATGTGATGGGTTAGTGCTTATGGATGGATATATTTTGTCATGTATTGATGTAATGAGTAATAAATGTAAATGCATATATGATGTGTGAAATGAATCCTAAAACAATGTTAATGACTTAGTCAATGCAACTAAATGATAAATGAAAATGAAATGTAAATGTATGCCACTATAATGAATAATGATTTAATAAATGAAGTAACAATGTAACTAAAATATGTAATGAAACTAAATGCAATAATGAATGAAGTAACAATGCAACCTTAATGAGTAATGATTAATGAATGAAGTAACAATGTAACTAAATGCAACCTTAATGAGTAATGATTAATGAATGAACTTAATGGATAAAAGTAACCTAATGAATGAATGTAAGATGAGACACATGAGGACACTATTTTTGTGTGTATCAAATAGTTCTAATAAAATCACTTAGGTGACTGGATAGGGGGAATAAATAGAAACCTTTGCCAAGAGAAAAATCAAAGTGCAATATGACCTAATTAAAATGAAAAGACTAACTACATGATGATAGTGGGATTGATACCATGTTAATGTTGGAGAGCACACCCTAGTTTGGTATTGCAAAAGGAGTTATGCACCATGTGCTAGAAAACACAAGTGACATGACTCCTTTATGTGGACTAGACTCTCAGAAAAATATGTTGTTAGGAACAAGAATGCGAGATATCAGGTATGATGAGATCTATAAAATGTTACTCACGAGGAGACACAGTACATACAGATCTTTTAAGGGATTTGAGATGCATGAATCCTGCCCCCAGTGAGGCATACATAGTCATAACCAAATATCAAAACATAAATGCACTAACAAACTATGACAAGCAGATCATACCACAAATGACACGTATTTCACCATATACTCACCATAACAAACCAAGATATAAAAGATCAAGGCTGTCATGATAAAGACATAGTAAAACACAAGATAAAATCAACAAAAAAGGCATCCTGACCAAGTGGTCATTCAGTCCAAAAGTTCTTTCCATGAACAAGTTTGATGTGAGAATTGATAGAAAAGCCGACGTTGGAAGGATGCATCTTGATGGGCAAAATATTGATTGATAAAAAAGGGCATTCGCTGGCAATTGCTTGTGAATAGAATAATCATTAGGAAAGTCAATCTATCTACTAATTTCTTGGAAACGTTTGTGATCACTGTGTCTAGAACAAAGCTCAGTGTTGATATAGAAAGATGAGTCATGCGGGAATTTTTATTACAGAGGTGGAAAATGGTCAAGGAACTACCTGCATAGATATGGGTAGTGACTTTTATTATGGAAGACAATGTAGGCTACTGGGAAAAAATGCAGGAACAGATGGTGGATTTGACTACACATGGCGACTGAAACCAGTTTTCACCATGGTACTTATCCATAGCGCCACCGAAGTGGTTTTCACAGATGGATAGATTTATTTCTCATTCTCTTTTTATTTTTTGATATTCTTTTCAAGCTTTTGTATTTATGATTTTTTGATTTTTTTGCTTTTTCTTTTCTTTTTGAATGTTTCTGGATTTTCTGCTTGTCTATTTTTTTTTGGATTTTTGAAATTTTTTGCTGTACAATGGATTACTGACGGGTCAAGCATAGAAGAACTTGAGATGTACAATATTTATAGGATCAGGGAGTGGATCTCCCTGTGGTGATGCAATCTGATAAGTGTCAGAACCATACTTTGCTGTGACAATGAAGGGCCCCAACCAATTAGGCTCAAACTTTCATTTCTTTTCGCGGTTCTGGAGGTTCTTCATATTGTGTTGTAGGACAAGATCACCAACCTCAAACTGATGAGGCTTGATCCTTTTGTTGAATTGAAGGCAGAGGCAATTTTGATACACATGGAGGTGGTCTAGGGCATTGAGGCATCTCTCATTGAGGAGTTCTAGCTCTTGCAAGCGGGCAACTCTATATTCTTCTTTAGACAACAGATTCTTGAGAGAAATTCTGAGGTAAGGGAGTTCAATTTCAATGGGTAGAATAGCCTCAATACCATAAACAAGGGAAAAGGGAGTGGCTCCCATGGGGGTTCGAATGGAGGTGCGGTAAGCCCAAAGGGAAGGGTTGAGGTGAAGGTGCCAATCGCAGCCAGCTTCATCGACCATTTTCTTGAGGATTCTAAGGATGGTTTTATTCATAGCCTCAGCTTGACCATTGCTTTGTGGAAAGTACTTATAAGAGGTATGGTGGGTAATGCTAAATTTCCTACATAGCTCTGTGACATCCTTGTTCTTGAAAGATCCTCCATTATCAGTAACAATGTCTTGAGGAATGCCATAGTGACAGATAAGATAGTTCAAAATGAACTTTGAAATCTATTTTCAAGTAGTGTAGGTGAGAGGAATAGCTTCGACCCACTTGGTAAAGTACTCTATAGCAGTAAGGATGTATTTATGGCCATTGGAAGAATTAGGGAAAATCTGGCCAACAAGGTCGAGACCCCAGCGTGAAAAAGGCCAAGGGGTGATGGTAGGCTGGAGGGATTGGGAGGGGGCGTGTATCAAATCGCTGTGTTGCTGACAAGGCACACACTTCTTCACATAGTTGTAGACATCTTTCTCCATAGTAGGCCAGTAATATCCAGTGCGTAACAACTTCTTGGCCAAAGTAAGTCCACTAGAGTGAGCTCCACAGATTCCTTGATGTATCTCCTCCAAGGACATTTGTGCTTCATTAGAATTTAGACACCTTAAAAGAGTTCCATCAAAATGCTTTCAAAAAAGGGTATCAGCAAGGATTGTGTATCAGAAAGTGCAGTGAATGAAGGTTTTACGTTGGTTGGGGGTTAAAGTAAGTGGGGTATGTCCATCGTGAAGGTAGGAATATACTCTTGGTACCATGGGGAATTGAGATCAACAATTTCACACACCATCTCAGAATTTAGTTTGTCATAGGCAAGGACTGTAAGATTCTCAATGAGAAACTCACACCGTGCGCTGTGTTCTAGCATAGTGATCAAGGACCCAATTGTTGCCATGGTATATGCTGCTTTGTTGTTCGTACAAGGGATCTGTTGGAAGATTAGCTCAGTGAAATGCATTTTGAGATCTTCAACTGTACGACGGTAAGGAAGCAACTTGTCATCCTTTGTTTGATATTCATCCATAACTTGTTTGATAACCAATTGTAAATCACCAAGCACTAATAATGTGAGGATCTTCCATTGTATGGCTTGCCAGAATCCAAGTACAAGGGCTTCATATTCTACAATATTGTTGGTACAAGGAAATTGTAATTTATAAGATTTAGGGATGAGATCCCCTTTTGGTGTAACAAACAAGATTCCTACCCCTGATCCTTTCTAAGTGAAGGACCCATCAAAATAAAGCTTCCATGGTGGAATCGGGGTAGGATTAAGTACTGATTCATCTAGAAAATCCATGCTCAAAGGATGTTGACCGTCAACAGGTGCTTCAACTAACTGATCTATAATTACTTGTCCTTTGATAGCTTTGTAATCCACATAAACAATGTCAAACTCACTAAGGATCATGACCCATTTTGCTTTACAACCGGTAAGAGCAGTGAATGCTAGGAGATATTTGAGGGGATCAATTTTGGCAATAAGATGAATCTTATGATTAAGCATATAATGTCATAGTTTCTGTGTACAAAAAACAACAGTCAAACATGCCTTCTCAATTAGGGAATAATTCAACTCATAGCTACTAAGAGTCCTGCTGAGATAGTAAATTGCTCACTCTTTGCCGGTATCATCTAATTATGCCAGGAGGGCTCCCAACATGACCTCTATAGCAGATATGTACAAAATTAAAGGATGACCAGAAACAGGTGGTACCAACATAGGTGGATTAGCCAGATAGCCTTTCAGCTTCTCAAATGCATTTTGACATAAGCAATCCCACAGAAACTTGATATTCTTGCGTAGGAGATGAGAGAAAAAATGCACCTTATCTACTATTTGTGACATGAATCTTTTGATTGATTGTAGTTTTCCTTGTAAACTACATAATTGTTTTAATGTTTTGGGTGGTGGCATCTCTAGGATCACTTTCACTTTCTTTGGATCAACTTCTATTCTACGCCATGACATAATGTATCCCAATAGTTTACCAGATTGTACTCCAAAAATGCACTTCTTAGGATTCAACCTAAGCTTATACTTCTCCAATTTCTCAAACATGGTAGTAAGAATAGGAATATGTGATTCCCTTGTTTTGGATTTGCCTAAAAGATCATCCACATAATCTTCCATGATGACATGTAAAAGGTCATGAAAGATGATAATCATTGCTTGTTGATAAGTGGCTCTAGAATTTTTAAGGCCAAAAGGCATCACCTGATAACAGAAGGTGCCCCAAGGCATTGTGACACTGGTAAAATTGGCCCCTTATTTTGACAAAAATTGGTCGCATTATCTACGCAGATTGGTCGAAAGACCCACAAATTGCTTTGTCGATATTTTTCTTGTCGAAAAATCAACACATTCTTGCTAACGCCAAAATTTTGACACAAACTTGGTCAAAATTAGCGTATTCAAACACCCATAGTATTTGTTGAAACTTTGACCAAATGTTCATTGAATGCCCAGAAAGTTTTGACCAGATTCAGTCGAAATATTTGAAAATTTTCAGCCAAATTTGATCAAAATGTTTTGACCAAGGTTGGTCAAAATGTTTGACCCATCTAACCAAGATGCCAAACCCATGATGCAAGCTTTCAACACAGAATGATCAAAACATTTCAACCAAACTCTTTCTATTTCGACCAGGATGCCAAACCCACGATGCAAGCTTTCGACACAGAATGGTCAAAACTTTTTGACCAAACTCTTTCTATTTTGACCAGGATGCCAAACCCATGACGCAAGCTTTTGACACAAAATGGTCGAACCATTTCGACCAAACTCTTTCTGTTTCGACCACTGAATGTCAAAATTTTGACGAAAATTGAATTAAAAAAAAAACAAATCCTGAAACCAAATAGCCTCAGTTTTGGTACTCGACTTCAATAGAAGATGGACCAATAACAAATTGCTTCTTGCTCTCTAACAAACAAGTGTTGAACCAAGTGAGAAGCTATAAGTTCATGAATTCAACTTATAGCTTCTCACTTGGTTCAAGACTTGTTTGTTAGAGAGTAAGAAGCAATTTGTTATTGGTCCATCTTCTATTGAAGCTGAGTACCAAAACTAAGGCTATTTGGTTTCAGAATTTTCTCATTGAGTTTGGTATTCAATCTAGACAACCATCAATCATATTTTGAGATAATCAATGTGCTACTCAAATCTCATGTATCCCAATCCATCATCAAAGAACCAAGCATATTGACATCCAGATACACTACATTGGGGATCTCATTCATGGACAAGTCATCAGTCTACTATTGCCCAACAATCAAGCAAGTTGCCAATATTTTTACCAAAACCTTCACGTAAAGAAATTATTCTTATTTGTTAACTTTGTTGGGGGTGTGGGAGGCTTCATCTTGTGGGGGGCATACCTGGTCTTGAAATAGGTCTCAAAAGAGAAAGCCTCAAACTTCTTCACCATGACATTATATTCAGAACACCCATCCTCATTTAGAATTCCCTTGTATAACTTTCATATTCTATTTTTGGTAAATAAGTCATCATTGTAACCACCTGAATTTGGTCTGTCGCAACTATGGACCCTATTTTACCTAAGTGTGATCATACCCTTGATTTATGTCCAAACGACCCTGTTACTGCTTGGCATAATTCTTTTAATCAATTTAATATC
>MU224797.1:1557574-1580132 GCA_018584345.1 Thuja plicata | reverse complement strand
CAAAAGTATGGATTCTCCTTGATTGAATACACTTTCAATAAAGAAAGAAAGTCTCTCTAGTGCTCTAACTAATCCTAAGGAAGACTCCAACATATTAGAACTCAGTAAAACACCAATGGTTGTCAAATATTTTCACTCAATTGGACTCAGTAAACCACCTATTGGACCTAGAAGTGATCAGAGGTAGGAGATTTAAGAAACCCTTGGATTAAGGGTTTAAAAGTGCTAAATTTGGGGATTTTGGGGTTCTCAGTGGTCTGAGCCCTATTCCTTTGAGGTTTGTTCATTTTTAGACATTATTAAAGATTGGTGAAGGTTTGGAGTCTTTGGAGTGCAAGGATTCGATGGTTGCTTTGTTATTTGTGGTATGTTTAAGCACTTCTAAAGCCATAGTGTGTATACAGTCACACCTAGTCTAAAAGAGTCCATAGAAAATCGATTGTAGAAAGCTGACTGCCCTAGTTTTATGTCAAAAATGGTCTATAGATGACTGTCACACAATTTCTTTTAGATTTCTCCACCAAATGATCTCAGACTAGTTGCAATTGAAAGCTATGACTCTAGGTAGACTTCCTATGGAGTTAGATTTGACATTCCAATCGACACGAATTCGGAAAAAAACAAATACCAGTAACAAAAATGTGAAAAATGTGCCAAAAAATACCAAATACATGATGCTCTAGCACATTGCTCATGGGCCCTAAGTAGGTAACCAGTAAAATAATGCCAAACAAATACAGAGTAAGGAAATCCTTACAGGCGGTCCTCCTTTTACACCAAATCACAGTGGCAACAACTCATAGGTAGGCGGTCCTCCTTTTACACAAAACCATAGTGGCAACCCTTGTAGGCAGGTAGTCCTTCTTTTACTCTCACCAAATAAAACTTCAAACAATCACAGGCTCTAGCTCCTTCGCGCTCCCAACTTAAAACCAAAATGTGAAATCTTTTTTAGGCTCCATCTCCTTCGCACTCCCAACTTAAAACCAAACAATGAAATGAGATGCTAAATCTTTTTCCTTTTTAAAGTTATGCCCGTGTTGGTCAAAATTGTGACCTACATGGTATTGGTCAAAATTTTGACTAACACGGGCATGGATTTAAAAAAAAGAAGTTTTCCTTCTATAATCTGACCAACCTAAATCTTTTTAATTGATGGTCGAAATGATTGGTAGAAAAATGAGGTCAAATGTAGTAGTGTGAATGCAGTTTTGTGCTGTTCTTCTGGTGCTATCCTGATCTGATTGTAACCTAAGAAACCATCCATAAGTGACAACATTTCATGTTCGACAGTCAAATCCACTATAATGTCAATATTTGGGAGTGGAAAATCATCCTTGGGACATGCAAGATTTAGATCTCTGAAATCAGTGCAGATACAAATGCCCCCAGTAGGCTTACCTATTGGTACAATATTAGAAACCCATTTAGGATAATCAATTGGTCTGATTACTTAGCATACAGTATTTTTTGAATCTCTACTTTGGCTACCAATGTGACTTGCGGATGCATCTTGCGAAGTTTATGCTTGACAAGTTTTACACTTGGATCTATGGCAAGATGATGCATGAAAAGATTTGTATCTAGCCCGGGCATGTCCTTGTAAGTCCATGCAAAGTTGATTTTGTGTTTATGCAAGAATGCTATCATGTCTTTCTTTTCCTGATCACTGAGAGAAATTGCATTGTAGGTGATGTGTGGATCTACTTCTATGCCTAGGTTGATTGGAATAGTATCTTCGATATAAATGACAAGTCAGCCTCTCCCTCCTCTAGCACCTCAGAAAGGTTTTCACTAGAGGAAGCATCCTTTATTTTATCTTTTTCTTCATCCAAAGGTGCTTGTGAGAGGTTTTCACCAGAGGATGTATTTTCATTTTTTTGATTTTTATTTTCTTCTTCATTTTTGCAACTAAGAGAGTTGACTTGGCTACCGAAGTAGGCTTGTTCATTATAGTGAATCTAATTTTTGTACTCTCAGAGATTCTTAAGTCCAAAGAGGGCAAAAACTGCCTCATCTGAATCACAAACGTCCAAAGCTAGTGGTGAGTCTTGCTGATCCTAGTTAATTAATTTAGGGTTTGTTAGGGGTAGACGAGGGGATGAAAGGTCAGCTTGGGTGATAGTGAAGACATGGTGATTTTTATTTAGGTCATCTTCAATATAGTGGAAAGGAATTTCGAAGAACTCTTCCTCAGTGTCTGAATCTGAGGCAACTAGGCAATAATCCTTAGTGAAGTTAGTCTTGGTCTCTACAGAACCCAATCCATGTCCTTTAGGATAGCCATTGGCTGTTATGATCTTCTTCTTTCCTGTTTCATTAGCTCCAAGGCCAATACCATGATATCCCATGCTTTCGATAATGGGAGTAACCTTAGGATACTTTACTTTGGGGAAAATTATAGGTCATTCTTCTTCATCACTATAGAGCCAATCAAGGACTTTGTATTCCATGTGTTTATCTGATAGGGACCCCCAATGTTAAAAAATAGTGGATTTGCAGTGCATAAGCACTTTATTTTTAGAGGGGGGTAATGGTGATGGTCTTCCATAAGACTTTGGAGAAAAAGGGAGTTGCCCAATACATAGAGCACTATCAAATTTATACTCTCCCATGCCTTGATCTGTAAAAGTGGCCTTTGCTTCAGATGAGGAGAGTTTGTCTTCAATGACCTTGTCTTTAGTAACTTTTTCCTTTCCTTTGGATTGCCCAGCTGGTATTTATGATGTCTTTTTGGGAAGTGATGGAGTGTTTGAAACAAGGGTTTCTTGATTTGTATATCGACCAAACTCATTCAATGGACAATAGGTAGATTGTTTGCTTTCTAGTCTTTTGCACTACTGAAAGGGCTTAGGATCTCCAAGAATTGTGATTTCTCTCCCATGATGTGGGAACTTTAGACATGGATGATAAGTAGAGGGTACACCTTTAATAACGTGTATCCATGGATGTCTCAACAAGCTATTATAAGGTAGATCTAGATCCAATACATGGCAAACAGTTTCAATCAGGGTCGGGCCCACTTGTAAGGGTAGTGTGATCAAACCCTTGCTTTCTTGCTCATGATCATCATAGGCCTTTATTGTGATTCATTTGTCTGCATCAATGAGGTCCTCAGAAAGACCAATGTAATGAATCATTTTCAATGTGCACAAATTCAAGCCAGATCCACCATCTATAAGGATCCATTTTATTCTTGTGGATTGGATTTTTCCTTCTATATGGAGGGATTTATTATGATGCAGGTCAGGACCATGAAAGTCCTTATCGGTGAAGACAAGATGTTCTTGTGCGGCTAAGTTCCCTATCATAGCTTGGAATTGCACATCATTGATGTTCTCAGGGACACAAGATTCATTTAGAGCTTTATCAAGGATTTCTCTGTGAATTGGAAAAGTTGTTAGGAGCTCTAGAATAGATATCTGTGCAAGTGTCTTCCCTAACTGGGCCAATAGATCATAGCGTGAGGTAGGCCGAGCATCGGTAGATGGTGTAGCTGGTGGATTTGTAGATGTAGAAGGTTTATCAGTAGCTTGGACAATGACTCTAGGTCTACATGTAGTAGCATTACAATCAACAACTTTGAGGATTATGGTATTAACATGTGTGTCAGTTTGTTCAATGCGGCCACAAAGAGAGTCAAACCCAAAGATATCATTTTCACTTAAACTCCCACACGTTTGATCATGGCCTATAATAGTATTGGTAGACTAGTCATATGGGATTGCATTTGATGCATTGTTTTGATTGTGAGGTGGGAAGGGCTGAATGTAGACTTTGAGTTTCACATTAGATGAGGATGCATTCTGACCTTCAACTTCAATTTTCCCATCCTTAATGAGATCTTGCACAAAGTGTCTAAGCTTCATGCATTTTTTGGTATCATTCCCCTTGATGCGATGATAATCACAATACTCATTATCTCTATACCAAATAGGTTTAGGTTGATTCTCATCAAAAGGTCAAGTATTTGGGTAGACTATCATTCCTTGATCCGCAAGTTGTTTGAAGATCACATCTAGAGGTTCTGCCAAAGCTTTGAATTGTTTCCGTTATCGATTGTCATTACTATTGTTGTTCTTGTTATTGTAATTATTGTGAGGAAATAAGAATGAATGATTACATGGTTGGTGATTGTTTTGATTCTGATTGTTGTTCTGATTCTGATTGTTCTATTTATTCTAATTCTGAATTTGATTTTGGTTGTTGTTGCGATTTTGATTTTGATTGTTATTGCGATTATTTTGATTGTTATTGTTGGATGCTTGAACATTTTGAACATGCTTGGCATCAGTCACTCCATCATTAGCAACTCCTTTGTTTTTACTCTAAAATTTCAGTTTATCATTGTTGGAGGGAGTATAATGTTTGATGCTACCTCTTTTCAAAAGGCCATCTTCAATGTCTTTTCCCTTCTTGACAAGGGATTCAAAGGTGTCAGGTGAAGCCAATTTCATTTGGAAAGAAATCTCAGAGATTAAATTATTTGTGAAGATGTCAATCAAGTGACTATTAGGTATTTTCCATGGCATGCGATTTGCAATATGTCTCCATCATTGTAAGAAACTAGCGAAGGTTTCTCCATTCTTTTGTTTAGTATTGCACAAATCACTGAGTGTTTCTTGATGCACAATCTTATACGAGTATTGTCCAAAAAACTTCTCTGCAAGATTAGAGAAAGTAGAGATTGACCCATAAGGAAGTGCCATGAACCATTCCAAAGTTGTGCCTCCAAGACTCCTGGTGAAGAGTTTTTTTAAGTAATTCTCATTATAGGAGACTTCTTGACATGCAATGTAAAATTATTTGAGATGTTGTAGAGGACATGTTTCACCTTTGTATTTCTTGAATTTGGGCATCTCAAAGTTTGGTGGGAATGGTTGCATTGTGATAGACTTGTCAAATGGATAGGGACAAATCTCTTCAAAAGAAAACTCCTTCTTGCCCCCATTTTGTAAGACTTGTACAATGCTTTTGAGCTCATTGAATTGTTGGGTGAAGTCTGGAGTATTCTATGAAATAAATGGTGGTACATAACCTCTGCCTCCTCCAAATTGTGCAGCTAAAAATCCCGTGGAGGTCATACCAATAGTAGGTGGAGGTATATATTGATAGGCTCGAGACGTATTGGTTGCAGATATTTTCGATCCTAATGTTTGAAACAAAGATGTAGATAAGGGCATGGAAATCTGCCCTATGTTGTTGACATTAGCACTTTCCCCTTGAGTTGTCATCATTGGAGTGCTATTATGTGTAGTATTGTTTGGAAAAGCACCTATGATCTGTTGAATTTGTTCTGGTGTCAATTGAGGTATTGATGCAGTTGTTGACATAGGTGGTGATGTAGGTACTGATGTGGATGGTTCACTAATAGGTCCTTTATCAATGTCATGTGATGTTGTAGCATTTGAAGTAGAAGGCATGGTTGCAATAGTGGCACCAACGGCTTTGGTGATTTTTTGGGTAAGGAGTGTTTCATCAAAGTTAGCAGGAATCGTGACACCATTATGAACAAGATTCAAGAATATTTCAGTACTTTTATGCATAATGGCCTTCTCAACCATTTCTAAGTTGTATGGATCACTAAGGAAGTCCATCACTTGGGTGGGTCTTTCTTCTTGGTCCAATAGTTCAATTTCATTGGGCATTTCCTCAGCTTGTACCCTAGTTCCTTGAAAATATTGAGTGGCAAATGGATTCTCCTCATGGGTAATAGTATTGAATATTTCTCACCTCATGTTTCTAGCTTGGGATCGAGTGACTACCATACAATGGTGTATTTAGAAAAATGGAAGACAAGAAGGCATAGGAAATGAAATGGAGCAAAGATCTTGATTCTGGATTTGATTGGACTTGATTGGATTGATGTTTGATTAAAGATTGATTCATTGATTGATTGGATTGAAGATTGATTGATTGATAATTGATTTAAAGGTTTTTTGGAACAAAAACTTATGATGATACAAACACAAAAGGATTTGAAGTAACACCTGTTCTACTTGAAGATGGACTTGTGATATCAAGAAAAATGGGACATCACTAAGGGATTTAAATTACTTGAGACAGACTAATGGTCTAGAAGCAATGTTGTGTTTGTTTGAGGATGAAGGTTTGTGATACTTTGATTAAGGTCTTTTAACCTAAAGGATTGATTTGATTTGATGATTTGATCTAATGCTCCAAGAGAAGGAAGAATGATGATGGAAGAATGATCCAAAAGAAAGAAGTCATCTAATCGTATCGCTCAATGGCAACAAAAGCACTGTTGATGGAATACTTGGCCATGAAATTGCAAACTTTGTTGTTGTAGATGATCTTATCAATTTTCTCATGATGCTTAATCTCTTGTTTGATAGATGTTGTAATATGTTGGTATTCCTTGGATTTACAAGTGGTTTCCTTCTGCTCTCGATAGACTGGAGGTGTTGGAAGCTTAACCTTCTTATGTTTCTTAAAATTGGTCATGTCATGAGAAATCTGATTTTGGCTGAATGATTGAATGAGCTAGGACAAATTATTTCAGGGTCTTACAAAAGGTTGAATTCTTGAATGTCTCAGTAGATTTGGAATCTCACTATTTTCAAGTGGAGACAATGATCTCAGATGTAGCCAACAATCTGGGCAGCTGTCGATCTGCATAGATGGCAGATCCAAAGTGGAGATGGCCGACTATGGCTAAGGCAGTGTGTTGAAATTTTGGGCAAATTTTTGACCTTTAGTCTGATTTTGGGCAAATTTGTTCGATGGAAAGAACTGATTTCAACACATGCAAACTAGAAAAATAATAGACACACGTCTCAAAACAATCCAACAAGGGACAAAGAAAGCTTGAGGGATACCAGCAAATGTGACATTAGGAAGCCTTGATTTCAAATTGTAGGATCTTGTTTGTGTATGTTCAAGTGACTCTTTCAAGGCACTTATGTTTTTAATGGATCTAGCACAATGAAGACAGTTCAAATAGTAGCTATCTTAAGAAATTGGCTTCACATGAAATATTATAGGCCCATTGCTTGGTAGTCCTTCAACTCACAAAGCAGTGTCACCCCGAAAAGGCACTCATGTTTTTGCCTTTTGCTAGGTATTGTTGCCGTGATACGGAGATCTCTTTTGTAAAACAATACCCTGGGACACGTATGATGGGAATCTTGGGGGGAGAATCTTCCCTCCCCTTGCTCTATAATAAATCACTTTTCAGAGGTGAATCAGGTAGGCTACTAAGTTACATTTGCTAGCAAGGTTTCTTGGCGTCCCTGCAATTGATTTGTATGGTGTGAGACACTTAAGTCTCTAGTTCAACCATGCCAATATGCTGAGGATATTAACTCAGTATGGACTACCATTGAATACGACCCACCCAAGCTTGAAGGGATAAAAAGGACCTTTGGATTGCACTTTATTTCTATACCGACTGAAGGGATTACCCGTTTGAGGTCATCCTCTAAAGGGGAAGTGAACCCTCTAGACAAGCCTCTCTAGAAGCTTGATTAAGCTAAGATTTCTCTTCACCCAAGATCTGCGAAGGTGAGGGGAGAGGATACAGCTATAACTTAATCATAGCATTACTTATAGTAATAGTTTTAATCTAAATAATAAAATAGCTTGAAAGAAGTGTTGAAAAACACTTCTTCAAACACACCAAGAAGTATTCATTCTAAATTGAACCTATTTAGAAATAACTAAGTGTTTTCTACCTAAGAAAAAGACACAATAGTATGGTTAATCATTCATGTTCAATTTGTTTCCCACACAGCAAAAAAGAAAGCTTGTAAAAGGTGTGTTAATTTGCCTTATGTCATGCAATATTGGTTAAAATCTATTCCCTTAACATTCAAGATTGAGTGAGGTAAATTTTAAACAACATACATTCCAAGACAAGTGTTTAGTCATACAAGTTCATTTTAAGAATCTATTAAAGAACCATCAGGGAACCTACATGAAATCTGTTAGTAGTCTTGAAGTTTCAGATATGTTGCAAAAAACCACAAAAGCTAGGAAAATGCGCAGATGACGAAGTATCGCAGACTATGATCTACGCAGACGGTGATCTGCAGAAACGACGAATCACCTACATAGACGGCCAAATAAACACAGTCAAATTCTATTAAAAATAGACTTAATCAGACTTAAAAAATAATATTTTTACCAAATTAGACAGCATTTAACTCCTAAAAATTGCCTTACTGTCAAAAAATCAAGAGTTAAAATACTAAAAAATTGATAAAAATAGTTTAAAACATAGTCTTATGAGTCTGTTTCTGAACAGGCAGAGACGGTGAGTTATATGCGCAGACGACCGAGTTTTGCAGATGGCTGGGAAGTGTAGGCAATAATCTGCGGAAATGGTGACTCCAGAGCGGAGACAGGTCTGCGTGAAATTTTATGGAACTGCAGAAAATCTACAAAAAATGTTAGAAAATAAGGGACGTGGGTCCCACCGGGTGTGCCAAAATGTACATGCTAGAATCTAACATGTTGGGAGCATGCTCAGACATGTAAACATTAGAGATATAAATCAAATAAACACACTAACATGTCTAAACATACGCTAAAACAAGAGACTCCATCATAACCTTCGATGAGCTAAACAAGGGCACCTAATGCCTTGTTGATTTGCTCTTAGAGAAGGTTTGTGGGTGTGCTCTCCCAACACAATATACTAATCCCACTTTATTGCTTGCATGCTATGGATTGAAACCTACAACGCTAACTAATGGATTGTGATGAAGAAATCAAGAACAAGTATGAAGAGCTTGTCTCAAGTTATTCACCAATATGATGATGAAAATGCAAATATTACACTAGGATGGTATGCAAGAGATAAACAAGACTAGATTCATTTGCCATTATCCTAACATATGATTTCTAGATTCAACTATTTAAACATGAAATGAACTAAGAGCTAAGATTTGGAAACATGAACTAATGCTATTCTAGAGCTATTTTACCATGATAACAATGC
Organism: Thuja plicata; assembly: GCA_018584345.1. Lineage (NCBI taxonomy): Eukaryota > Viridiplantae > Streptophyta > Pinopsida > Cupressales > Cupressaceae > Thuja > Thuja plicata. The sequence continues at coordinate 1,571,170 of MU224797.1, read as the reverse complement.
ATAAAAAGGAGATGATTTTCTCTTGAAAATGGCCTCTATTTATAGATTTCTTGGATGAGAGAGAGGGCTTGGATGAGGTGGAGCTCATGTGGCATCCACATAAGTGCCACATGAGGGACACATAAGCAATGCAAGAGGCCAAATTTTCTCACACATGTGTGAGCAACTTTGGATATGATGGGTCAAAGTGTACTTAAAGTACACATGTGAAGGATCTTGTAAGAGATGTAAGAGGGTGTAAGAGTTTTGGACCAATGAGACACTTTTAGAAAGTGTAAGGTCTCATCATATGTTTAAGAAACCTTGTTGGCACCAAATAAGGATTATTTGAAAAAGTGGAATTTTTGGAAATTTGCTCACACATGTGTGAGCGAATAATTAGGACTAATTGGTTTAGGAATCAAGAAATTAGCTTAATTAACTTTAGTTAATTAGTGAATAGGTTTATTTGGTGAGAGTGATGTGAAGTAGGGTAGGATCTAGGTTCAAATTAGCTTAATCTAAATTTAAAATTTAGGTTAATTTGGTTTAGTAGAATTTAAGTCATGTGGAGGAATAAATAAATTAAAAATTTATTTAAAGGGGATTAATGACAGATAATGTATTAAATAAGATTTAATACATCAAAGGGGGTAGTATTTAAATTAAATTCAAATACTAAGGAAAGTGAATCATATTTAATTAAATAAATTTAATTAAATAGATAGAAATATAACATATATAATTAATTAAAATTAACTATAATGTTATGGGAATATTAATTAAATTAATATAAGGATGATTTTAGACGTCTACACCTTCCACTTCTAAAGGGAAGAGACCTATTTATATTGACCCCAAGTATCAACCTTCTCCAAAGAGGTAGAGGAAAAAAGTAGATACAGAACAAATTGAAAATGTGTATTCACCTTCCCAATACCCATTATATGTTGATGAATAGGGAGTGGAAGAACAATTATTGGAGATGAGAAGCATGAGGGAGATTTGTGTCACCGAACAAGAAATCTAGGAAGGAATGCCAGAAGTACCAAAAAGGGCTGAAATGGATTTAACTGTGGTAGAATTTGTTGATAAAGAATTGGATCCCATAACCAAGAAAGCAAGTGATGAATTCTTGGCTGATGATAGTTTTATTAAAGCTAGGGCAATCATAAAATTCCTTTGGAGAACCCAAATTGATCAGATCAAAGAAGTATGCGAAAATAAACAAGAGGAGTAACCAGATAGAGACATGAATAATATTGAGGCTGAAGTAAAGCATGAAATGGTAGAAGAATTTGAAAGATCACCCCTAAAGAGGGAAGATAATTGGTCAAAAAGGCAGGAGTTCTCATTCTTCCAGAATGAGACATTGTTGATGCTATTGTCTTTGATGTAGTAAGGAAACAAACAAAGACCGTGCATGATACACAAGAGGCAGCTGAACAGGCCATCAAAGGTGTTGTTTTCAGTGAAGATCATGCTGCCCTTGTTATGTGGTCTCTAAAGAGAGAAGAAAATAGGAGAAGAAATGAACCTGACAAGGTTGACTATTCTGGTAGCTTGATGGTGAGAAGAGTAGGGGAGACCTCAGGTATGGAAGCATTTGGGGCAATTTTAGAAACTACCAAGTTTAGTTTAAAAGTGGTAGAAAAAGAGGCCAAGGAAAAACAAGATCTTAGGACAAAATTGGAGATATTCCTCCAAACTTATAATGAATAGAAGAAGGTGATTAGAGAACAAGACAAAGTAATTGCATAGTTAAGGGGCCAACAATCAATTGCAAGATCTCCTCAGAGAACAATTTCTAGTTATCTTGCTTAGCCTTCATCCTCTAGTCCTATAATAGAGGTTTCTCCTTCCCCTTTTCCCTTTAATTCTAACTCTGAAACTGAATTCAACTTGGAGAAAGAAAATTTAAAAGCTGAAAGAAAGAGATTAGAGGAAGAAAGTGAACTGTTCAGAAAGGATAAAACTATTCTATATCAAAAGTTTGAAGAAAAGGTAAGGGATACAATTATGAAATTTTATGATAATGTAGAGCCTTCTTCTATTTATTTGGGTGGGGAAATAATTATAAGTATTCTAATTTCTTTTGAAAAGGACAAGGCTACAATTGAGCCAATTTTACACAAATGGATAGGGAGGAAGTCCGAGTTGAAATTATTTTATTCTTTATCCAAAGAGGAAGAAAATTTTGATGATGCAATAAAAAAAACTTACAAGTTTGTTAAAGACTTGTTAGATTTTGAAATAAGGAGAACTATCATCCAAAAGAGAGTAGAGATATTAAAAAGGGAATATTCTACAGTCTGTTTTGAACTATTCCCTATCATTTTTAGGAAGAATGGTAAGTTGAAGATAAAAAAAAATGGAGGGAAGAAATGGATGATGAATTTTCTAGAAGGATGAACAACATCATCAACTTTGATAGCACCATTATGTTTGTCCAAACTATGGAAATAATTGAAAGGCCAGATCTCATATTTTAGGTTTTGGAAGGAGGAAGTTCAGAGGTTAAAAAAGCAATGGGATGAGTTAATCAGAAAGAAGGTTGAAATTGTTAACTTCCTTTGGCCTAGTGATGAGGTGTTTGCAACATGGAAGGACAAGTACACTTTATAGGAATCAAAGAAGTATGAACAACCCACTGTTCTTCCAATATGTGGTAGTTCTTCAACACCCTAAAGTTATCAATAGTTGCAGATAGATCTTGCATCGAAAGGAATTTAAAGACAAAGCTTACATTTGGAAAAGGCATAATAACTTTGAAGTTGTTGCAAGGGCTCTGCGGTTAGATGACAAATTACTTTTGGAGATCTTGTAACAACTCAATTTTTGGTCTTATTGTAATTTTTTCCTACATGATGTTTCATCATTTCATCTTTTTTCCTAAATGGTATGAATCTTGTTGCAATCCTTCTCTATAAAAGGATTTCTGAGATCATTTAGAAGGGGCTGGAAAAAATAGAGCTTTCAAGTTGTATACAAATTTCTCAGTCAAGGTTATAGCAGATTGTACTAGATAGTGTCATAATAGAAATAGAAAGTTTCAAGTCTTTTGAATTTTTATTAAAGTGGTATATATCTGAAGAATTTTGTATATAGGAATATGGTTCTTTACACTTAATACAAATATCCAGATTTCAATCTCTCCTTTTGTGTCTATCTCATGAGTTGTGAATTTTCTGATTCATTAGCATAGAGTTATATTTGTACATGTTTTTATTCCCAAGTTTTGATCTAGGATCAAATTAAATATTTCTCTAGACAAAAAATAGATTCATTTTGGCATGCACTAGGATTTTATTAGTAGTATGGGTTTGGGAAAGTTGTATTTATGGCCTTGAATCTTTCATAGTAGTTGGTTTCTGTACTTCTACATTTGCATAAAGGATATTTCCCAATGGATAAGGCACTGGTACGAGATTAGTATTTTCTATATTGATACATGTTTAGTTGGGTTTGTCTATATTCTACAAATTTAAAATAACTCCAAAATCCTTTTAAGTTTTATGGTTATTGTTGTATGTTATTCATGATAAGTGAGAATTAGTGAATGAGTGGTTTTCATTTGAGATTTTCTTACCATTTTTTGCTTCTCTAAATCTAGAGAAACTTGAAAAGTGTCATATGTTGAGATGGATTAGGTGTACCCACCTTGGTCTTGAAAAACCAAAAGTGTAGAAGGAAGTCTTGTCCCTATAGTTGGTCCAATTACCTTAGATTTCCCATACTTGGAATTAACCAATCTTTAAGATTTATCCATAGGTATATTGGTAGCTTTCAAAGCATAAATCATTTTCAAACACCAACAAAATGGTGAATCTATTGGGGAGTAGAATTAATTTTTCATAAATAACACAGGTTTTTCAAGTTGAGCTAGAATCTCGACTTGCTTATTTATACAAGCCAGTAAGTTGACCATTGAAAGTATAGAGTTATACTTTGCCTGTCCCATGGATGTGTTTCATTTTTGAAAAATTGTTGGGATTTTCTTATCCCCCTTGTTGTTATCCCTTGTCTTGTGAATTTCCTTGTTGCAAAATTCATATAGCTAAGAGTTAGTGTTGTATTTTCTCAACAAGTGTTGGGTGGTGACTCAAAGAAATCTCTGCAATAGTGTTGAGTGATAAATATTATTTCATACACACTCTCTAAAAATGATTTATAAAAATTCTAGATCCTAGATGAAGAATCAACCTGAGGATAAATCAAAATGTTAATTTCCAACTACCTCCAGATCTAGTCAACCAAGGAAAGAAAATAATGACAATAGTACTCCTCAGATTTGGAGACAAAAGAGGAACAGTAGGGTAGAGGATCTCATCCCACCCAACTAGGAAAGAGATACATCAAAGAATGAAGAGGATGCAAATCTGGGAATGGGTGTCTATGAGGATTAATATTATCAAAGTGAAAGAGGTGAAGTTGGATCAAGAAATACTAAGAAAGTAGTCCATAATAAACCTCAAGGACATGATAGAAGGTCTAGAAGTAAATTTAGAGGTGAAGATGATAGGATTGATCCTCATGCTCTGAGACCTTTATCATTAGACATGCCTCATGCCCATAATTATAGAAGAGAAAGAGTCCATCAAGAAACTTCATAATCTGAAACAACTCTCCCAGATTTTGAGGACATATTTGAAGAGGTTAATGAATTAGAGAGGGAAGTCCACGAGAAGATTTCCATCAGCTAGAAAAGAAACAAAGAAAGTGAGGATAGGATCAGGGAAGCTTAGATAGGAGCTAAACAATTTAAAAGGAAATTGATGAACTTAAAGGCAATAAATTATACTGCTACACCTAAGAAGGTTGAAGAGGAACCTGTCATCTGACAAGTTATTAATGCTCAAAAACCTAAGGATAAAAGAAAGTAGAAGGCAACAAGAGTTGAAATAAAATAACATGTGAGTGTAATGGTTCTAGTGGATCCAATATTCAAATTGGACACTAATACTGAAAGGGCTAAGAGGGAGAAATGAATTATAACCAAAGATCTTGAGAAAGCATATTTGGAAGCTTATTCATTGGAAATTAAAAAGAAAATTGAATTTCTCAGGAAATATTCTAGGCCCTCTCTTGCTATTTCCATTTCCTTTGCACCTAGTGAAAATGCTGGAAACCCTATGAATCCAGCAACACGTATTCCACCACTAGCTAGTGTTGGGATTGCTACCACATCAAATTTTAAAGCATCTACTTCCCAATGTAATAGTTCACTCCAAAGGACACCTGTATATGCAGAAAGGTACATACAATTCTCTTTTCTTGGTATTCCTAGTTATCCTAATGAAATTCCAAAAGAAATTAAAAATAAACTTCCAAAATTTGCTGGTAATAATGTCATTACATGTGAAGAGAATTTAAAGAAATTTACTGATATGATGGATGACTACGATATTGGACATGATGAAGTGATGATGAAACTCTTTGTTCAGTCACTAATTGAGGATGCTAGGGATTAGTTTAGAGGATTACCTCATGATTTTCTAGGGTCCATGGATGAATTCAAAGATTTTTTCAAGGACCAATATGGTGACAAGACCAATGAAGGATTTATACTAAACGAGTTCAACAGCATCAAGAAAAACCCAAATGAAGAAGTTGTGGAGTTCAACATAAGGTTCCAAAGGGCTATGCACAAGATTTTCCAAGTGATGAGGCTTGATGAAAAGGTATGTCTTGTAACGTATTTGAATGCTTTTGATGCCAAAATGGGATATCTCCTTAGAGACAAGAATCCTAGAAACATTAGGGAAGCCTATAAAATAGCTATTAACATTGAGACAAATAGAAGAGTATCAGGGAAAGTTGGTAGAAGGGAAGACTAGAAGCCAACAAGGTTAAAAAAAATAGGAATCTGACAAATCCTCAAATGTAAAACCTAAGGAAGAGGATAATATGAAGAAAATTTTAAATGCTTTGAAGGATTTAAAGCCTGGAGATAATAATAAAAATAGGGATCCCAATAATGATAAGCCATCTTTTAGCAATTTCAATCAACAACCAAGGATGTGGTGCAGGGAACCTAAGGCATCTTAATAGTTCTAAGGAAGGGATAAAAAGGATAGGTGTGAATAATTATACTTTTGGGTCATGAAATTTAATAATGAGACCATTTGTAAGGTCAATTGGATCTAAGGTGATGTTATAAATCTAGATGCCAAATTGAACTAAAGGCCCTAATTAGGTTTAATAAGTGATTTATTAGAGATTTAGTGGATTTTGGTCTTGAAATGTATAATTTGATCCATTTTTGTCTTTATATTGGTCTAATAGATGCATTAGAGCAAAAGTGCAAATGTTGTCATGAAAAATGTAAAATTTGTCATGCAACATTGAAAAGTTGCTCGACAACTTTTTCAAAAGTATAGACACAAAGAGGTCTAAAATCAAGAGGATGATGTCAGATGTTGTCAGATTGTATGAAAGTTTGAAGAAATCAATAAATGAACCCTAAATTTCTAGATATTTCACTATTTTATTGCATGGTATAGACTTGTATGGTCTGAGAATGATCTAATTTTGTAAGTTTGTGATAGTGCAATTTTTTTCCTATCTGATGCTTCTAGTTTGAAGGGATTTAGAATTCATTTGTGAAAGTTATTCAAGTTTTGTTGCTGACTAGTCTAGATAGCCGCGAATTTGAGGGAATTTTGGAAATGGCCCTCTAGCTTGCACTCCCATTGTGGGAAATAGATGACCCTCTTAGGAATGCAATTTAGGGGAGTACTCTTAGAGATTCTAGGATTAGAGGGAGAGGGGTGTTGGTTTTCTATATTTCCAAGCAAGTCATAGGCTAAACATCTCTACGTGTTTAGCCAGGAAAGTTGGAGAAAAGTGGAGACAATCGATCAATTAGATTGATCTGACTTGGTGAGTGGGTGTTTTGGATAAGTTTGAGTTGGGAGAATATTTCTAAGGCCTTGGGAAGTTTCTGACAACCCTTCCTTTCATAATTTCTTTGTTGTCCATGCATAGTCTAGTCAATTAGGGCTGTGAACCTAGTAGGTGTTTGGGGGTGCATGATTAGTTTCTAACCAAGCGCTCTTTGAATCCATAAGATTCTGATAAAGGGTATCAAGCTTTGTGAGTTCTCACCAAGTTGTTCATAATTTTGGGAGTAAATCTCAAAAAACCAGTGGGTTAGGGCTAGTAGGAATTCTAGTTTGAATTGGAAAATTTGTGTTGTGGGTGTGAGAGGATCCAATAGGGAGTTTAATCTCAGTGTTTGGGGTCCCTAGTGACTATTTTTACCACTTCCTTGAAGAACCTAATAGTGTAGGGTAGTTTCCATAAGTTGGGATCATTTAGGAGATTGATTCCTAAAGAGGAAGTATAAGACTAAGAGAGTCTTAGAGAGAAGTTTGGGTTGTATAAGAGACAAGTAGACCCTAAAGTGAAGTAGTGGTTGTGCACTCTGCACTAAGTGGTATCAGAGCCACTAAGATCTTGATTGGAAGGCAAGAATAAGACAAGATGTCTGAAATTGAATTCAATGAAGGGGATGGAGTCCCTGTGAATGTAACTAACAAGGAGTTGGATAAGATGCTCAAGGAGCATATGACCAAAATCAAGAGGATGGAAGATGATCTAGCAAGATTGAAAGATCAACAAGGAGGAAAGAGGAATGTTCATGAGGAATCATAAGAAGAAGATGAGGTAGAAGAAATACCAACACCAAGAAGACCAATGGTACCTGATGACCAAAGATTATTCATAGAAGCCCTTGAGAAGGTGGGGAGAAAAGACTCCAGGATAGATCTACCCATGTTTGCATGAAGGATGGATGTAGATGAATACATGGAATGGTTAGAAGCCCTAGATAACCATTTTGAGTGTGAAGACACTCCAGATCACCAAAGGGTGAAGATAGATAAATAAATAATGAAATGTATTGCATTAAGTTGGTGTAACTTCTTGCATAATGAAAGGGTTGAGAATGAGAAGAACCCTATTACATCTTGGAAAAGGATGAGAGAAGAAATCAAGAAGCAGTTCATTCCCAAAGGCTATGACAAAGTGATGCATATGAAGTTGCATGGACTAAGGAAAAATGACTTTGATGTGAATGCCTATACAGAGGAGTTTTACAAACTCACTCTTAGAGCCAAGACCTCTAAAATAGAGAAGCAGAAAGTTGCTAGGTACATGAATGGACTGAGGTACTACACTCATGATGAAATCACCTTGTTCAATCTAGAATCAGTGCATAGGTGTTTCCAATTAGCACTCAAGGTTGAAGAGAAATAAAAAGGAAGGGTGAACAACAAAGAGGAGGAAGAGGTGGTAACTTCAATAGAGGTAGAGGGAGGAGAAGTGTTGGTGGTCCCTCAAATAGATTCCAAGGAGAATTTGATAACCAAGAAGGACAAGAAGGAGAATCCAGTCAAAGAGGTGGATTTAGGGGTAGAAGAGGAAATAGTAGAGGAAGATTTGGGGGTAGGAGTTCAGGAGTGTTCACAGGAATATGTTTCAACTGCAATCAAGTTGGGCATCAAGCCTCAAGGTTTCCAGAGAAGCAAAGAAACAACAATCAGCATGGAGAGAGGAGGATACATATAAACCAAGAAGATGACACAAAAAATATACAATGAACAAGAGGGAATGCAGATCCAGAGCAAGGTGATTGTTTTATGTTCAATAGAACTTTATTGAAGGCTCCTACAACCAAAGAACCACCGCAAAGGAAGAATTTATTTAGGACATCTTACAAGGTGAAAGGTAAAGTGTGTAAGGTAATTGTAGATTTAGGATCCACTGACAATCTTGCATCTGTTGAGATGGTAAGTAAACTTGTATTAAAGAAAGTACCCCATCCTAACCCCTATAAGGTGTCTTGGTTAAATAAAGAAAAACAAGCTATGGTAAATGAACATGTATATGTGGAGTTTCAGATAGGAGACTAGCAAGACAAAATTATCTGATGTTGCAGAGATGGATGCCTACCATCTACTGCTAGAGAGACCATGGCAGTATGATGTGAATTCCAATCATGATGTAAAGAAGAATGTCTATAAAATCACCAAGGGTGGAGTAGAATACACTGTGAGACCTCTATCTGATGGTGAAAAGGAGACACATCAAGTAACTAGTGTATTTGTTGTTGGAGAAAAGGAGTTTATGAAGACTCTTAAGGAGAAGAGTACTCCATGTTTTTCCATAGTGGTGAAACCAAGAAAGGAAGTGAAGGAAAGGAAGATGGAAGAAAGAGAGCCATTGAGGAGTGTAGGACCGAAGGAGGTACAAGACTTGTTGGCCAGATACAAGGATGTGATTGTAGATAGTAAGAATGATACTCTACCACCATTCAAAGATGTGAGTCATTGCATTGATTTTATTCAAGGGTCTACACTACCAAATAAAGAAGCATACAAAATAACTCTAGATCATAATGAAGAGTTAGCAAGACAAGTTGAAGAGTTGTTGGAGAAAGGGTTTATAAGAAGAAGTATTAGCTCTTGTGCAGTACCAACACTATTGGCTCCAAAGAAGGAGGGTACATGGAGATTATGTACTGACTCCAGAGTCATAAATAAGATCACTATAAGGTAAAAATTTCCAATGCCCAGAATGGAAGACTTGATGGATTGCCTAAGAGGGGCAAGGTATTACTCCAAATGGTCTTGAAGAGTGGATACCATCAGATAAGGGTTAGAGAGGGAGATGAATGGAAAAATGCATTCAAGACCAATGAGGGGTTGTTTGAATGGATGGTGATGCCCTTTGGCCTCTCAAATGCTCCAAGAACATTCATGAGGCTCATGAATGAAGTGCTTAAACCTTTAATAAATTATTTTGTTGTTGTTTTTTACTTAGATGACACTCTCATTTTTTGTAAAACTAGAGATGAACATCTAATGCATGTTGAGTAGGTCTTGAAGAGGCTACAAGAGGAGAAGTTGAAGATCAACTTAGATCAATGTGTTTTCTTGCAGGAGGAATTGATATTCTTAGAATTTTTGATCTCAAAGGGTAACCTAAAGATGGTGTTAGAATAATTGAGGGGGGGGGGGGGGGGGGGGGAATCAGTTAGAATCAGTTTCCTCACAAATTATCCTACAGTCCCAAATTCCTCCAGATTTATATCAAAATAAATTCAAAGATATAGTTCAACTTAGTGAAAATGTATTTTTTATCTCAAACTTTAGTAAATAGTGTTTACCAAATATTAGTAACTTAATACTATGACTACCGATCAATGTCAATAAAATAATGTGTAAAGTAAAATAAAAATCCACAATCGTTCATGCACATTGACACATAAATTTTTAATGTGGAAACCCTACTAAGGGAAAAACCACCTGGGACTGGTAACCCAAAATATTTTCACTCTTCTGAAGTGAGCTCGGTGAAGAGCCAACCTTGTTAAAGGTTACAATGCACACTATTAAGTGTGACCTAGTTAGAGGATTTAAAACTAACAGTTATCTCTTGACCATGCATTAACTATGGGGTCAACAAGAAAAAACTCAACATTCATTAGAATGTCATAATAAAGACTTTCACTATCCTAATCGGTTAAGATATTTATCTATAAAAATGGTTAAATTGATACATTAATGATCTGATTCAAATAAAACTCTATTTTGCAGATTTTCAGATCTATGCTAAGTACATAATACCTCTAATCAATTTGTTCACTTCAGTTCATCTAATTCACCATACTCTATTCTACTTGGTAATGCTCTTTCCTCTATTTTCTTGGTGATGTCTATAGAAAAATGCTCGGTTATGTCTTTAACCAGTTTGATTAGTCATGCATAAACCTCGCATGTGTGCTTCAGTTGTGTACATGATTCAAAATGAATCTCTTGTCTCTTATATAGACATCATTTCTCATTTAATTTTCATCCTTTATATTTTTTCGCTTAATCTCCATCGTTCATTTTACCGCTTGATCCTTCGTCGATAGTTGTGTTAAAAGCATGTTTCAATCTTTATCGTCCGATCTTTATTGAATTTTCATAGTCGTTTGATCAAAATAACAAAATTTATCTTTTACCTCAAAATCATCAATGGCCAGCTCAACATTCTAGTCGGCCTTAGTTTGAATTAAATTTCTTGGTCAATACCTTGTTGTGTCAGCAATCCCTAGCTCGGTTATCACTGTGCTCGATATACATTGTGTTTTACTCAGTGTTCACTGTCTCTTGGTGTATACATAACTCATCATTTTCTGACCACAAAAACTTTGTTTGTTCATCATCTTCAATACATAAAAAATGTTTTCCACCATAATAATACTCAAATAAGTTGACATCAATGAAAATACATTAAATGATAATGTTTATCATCACATCTGTAAATCAGTTGAATATCAACAAATGACTTCAAACATACAATCAGTTGTAGTTCATCAATCTCTCCTATTGGCATTGATGGCAACACAATATGAAATATGAAATATAAAAATATGTCATACAACAAATACCAAACTTCTGTTCTACAACTGCAACAATTTTGTAGCTCTCCCTAGCTTGAATATATAAACCATTTCAGTATTAAAAACTCACCATGCAGACTCTCCCTAAAGTTTAGAATTTTATGTTCTTGAATCTCTCTGTAGATTAGATATGTCTCTTCCTTTCTCCTTTCTCCCTTGGATGGATATATGTTTCATTGATCTCTCTCCCTTTGTATTTCATGAATTTATCTCCCTTTGAAAACAATGCCGAAAATAAATATACAACTCTTTAGTAGCCAATTAAAATATCTCTGTTGTTCGGTGCAGTAGGATAGGTACCTTGTAGTGTACTAATATCTCTATGTCAGTTTAGTTCAGCTTTGCATAAACATGTCTGATATTCTAATTTCATGTAGATTGATGCAACCTCCTACTCAACTTAGTTAACAATAAACAAGGGACAAACCCCTAGTCTACCTCTCAAATACTCAAATGTATCCTTCGGTAAGGGTTTGGTAAATATGTCTACAAGTTGTTCTTTTGATTATACATATTCCAATATTCATTTTTGATTTTGTACTTGTTCCCTTAAGTAGTGATATTTGATAGATATGTGCTTTTTCTTTGCATGCATCACATGATTATTTGAAATATTTATAGTGCTTGTATTATCACTATAAATTATCACTGGGTTAGTGATCTCTTCATGCATTCCTTTCAATAGTTGTTTTATCCATGCTATGTTCGAACAATTTGCAGAAGCAACAACATACTCTGCTTCTATAGTTGACTGAGATATACATCCTTGCTTCTTGCTTATCCAAATAACTAATCTTTCTCCAATAAAGAATGCTCCACCATTAGTGCTCTTTCTATCATCAATGTTCCCAGACCAATCAACATCAGTATAAACTTTGAGTTTGAACTTTCCTTCTCTTTTGTACCAAAGTCCATAATCTTCAGTATTCTTCAGATATCTAAAAATTCTTTTTACAACAGTCATATGTGACTCTCTAGGATTAGCAAAAAATCTTGCACTATTCCAATTGCTTGTGTTATGTCTGATCTTGTGTGTACAACATACATCCATTTACCAATCATAGATCTATAAAAATTCTGATTTACCTTAGGTGTTTTGTCTTCTTTTGTCAGTTTGCATCCTGTCACCATAGGTGTTCCGATTGGTTTTGTATCTTCCATTTTAAATGTCTTCAGTAATTCCTTGATGTATTTTTCTTGAGTAATGTAGATACTTGCAGTCTGTTGTAAAATTTTAAATCCAAGAAAAATTTTGATCTCACCAAACATTGACATTTCAAATTCTTTCCTCATTTCATCAGCAAATGAAGAGCATAGGTTATCATTACCTCCAAATATAATATCAACAACAAATATTTCAGCAATAAGGGTCTTATCATAATTTCCTCCTTTTAAATACAAATTATTGTTTTCATTTGTTCTAATAAATCCAATACTTATAAGATAAGATGTAATCTTTCATACCATGCTCTCGATGCTTGTTTCAATCCATAAAAGCTTTGTGTAACTTACATACCATGTTTGTCTGATCACGATTAAAAAATCCTTCAGGTTGTTCAATGTATACCTCTTCTTCCAGTATTACATTAAAAAATGTAGACTTGACATCCATCTGATATACTTTGAATCCTTTATATGCAACGTATGCAAGTAATATTCTTACTCCTTCAAGTCTAGCATGGGTACAAAAGTTTCTCTATAATCGATTCCTTCTTCTTATGCATACCCTTTACAAACTAGTCTAGCTTTATTTCTGGTTACATCCCCATTCTCATTCAATTTGTTTCTAAATATCTATTTGGTGCCAATGAAATTTTTATCACTCAATCTTTGTACTAATGTCCATGTCTTTTTTTTCTGTATCTACTCAATTTCCTCATTCATAACATTAATCCATTCTTCATTTTCTAATGCATATCTAACATTCTTAGGCTCAAATTCACAAATTAAAAAAGTGTTATCTCTTAACTTACTTCTTGTAATCGTGTCTACTCTTTTATCTCCAATAATTTCATTACGTGGATGATGTCTCCTCACATTGTTGGTGCCCAAAAATGCTAAATTGGATTTCCTATGGACTTGCCAATCCAATGTTTGGAAAACCAATTATTTTTGGCCAACTAACGGGAATGATCGATTATGATCCTCTTCCCCTACGCTTTTGG
>MU224797.1:1534658-1552815 GCA_018584345.1 Thuja plicata | reverse complement strand
AGGTCTAAATTCCAGCATCTCTGAAACCTTCGCTTGTAGAATTTTGATTGTTTCTCTCATAGAGCTTCCTTCCATAATCCCTCAAATTTTAATTGAAAAGCAATATGTTGTTGTATCCCATTTAATTTACTTCATCATATTATTAATTATTGGGCATAGATTTTAGGATTCCATTTTTTAGAGTTTTATCACTTTATAGGACTTTAAATTTTGCCAAAAATTGAGAACTCCAACACACATATCTAGAAATTTTAGGTTCAGTTCTTTCTTCTTCATTGTCTTCCCCTGTAGGTTCATTGTGTTCTTGTTCATGATCTTCAATTTTGGTATTTTCCTGATGCTCGGTCTGTGCTACCTATTTCCCGGTGACATTACCTTGTTGCACGGTAATGTTAGGCATATGTGTCAGTATAGTATTAGGTTCTTCCATGTATACAAATCTTCTATAATCTTCTGGCTCTTTCATGTTGTCCTCATCATTTTTCTTAGCAAATTCATCAACTTTTACATTTGCATTTTCAATGATTTTGTTAGATGTCTTGTTCAAACATTTGTAAGATTTACTCTTAGTAGAATATCCAAGAAATATTCCTTCATCAATTTTGAATCAAATTTACCATTTTGATAATCTTTTAGAATATAACACCGACTACCAAATACTCTAAAATAGCTCACATTAGGTGTATAACCATACCATAACTCATAAGGTGTTTAGTTTGAATCTTTCTTCAGTTGTACTTAGTTGAATGTGCAAACAGCTGTGCTGACTTCTTCTCTTCAGTATGTTTATTAAACATTCTTTTCAATCATCAGCGTTCTAGCACAATCAACAATTGATCTATTTCTTCTTTTAGCAATTCCATTCTATTGTGGTGTCCTCGGTGCAGAAACCTATCTTTTGATTCCATACTCATTACAAAACTTAGTGAACTCATCAGAAATAAATTCACCTCCTTTGTCAAATCTCAAACACTTCAGATCTCTACTAGTTTCTTTTTCCACTTTATCTTTATACCATTTAAACATCTAAAATGCTTTAGATTTTTATTTTAGGAACATGAGAGTCATCATTCTAGAATAATCATCAACAAATAAAATAAAGTATCTGTCCCCATAATAGCTCTGTATTCTCATTGGTCCACATAGGTTTGTATGAACTAACTCATTAGATGAAAAATTATTTCTCTTGAAACTAGATTTTGACATCTTTCCCATTTGACAATTTTTGCACATTATATGGTCTAGTTTAGATAAGCTTGGTAAGCCTCTAAATTTTCATTTCCTACTAATCTTAACCATGTTGTCAAAATTTACATGACAAAGTCTTTTATTCCATAACCATATATCTTCATTATTTTCCAATAAGCAAGTAGTTTCAACAGTGTCAAGGTAGAATAGGTTACCTTTAGATTGTTCACCAGTGCCAATCAAATTTCCTATTCCATCATAGATTATAGATTTTCTATTTTTAAATGCAACTTGGTGACCTGTGTTATTCAACTATGAAACACTCAACAAATTTTAATTAAGTCCTTTTACCCAATAAGCATTTTCACATTTGATTTGATTGTTCATCATAATAGTACCTTTTTCTTTCACTTAACAAGGTGTATCATTTCCCATTCTTACAGATCCACCATCATAATGTTCAAGAAATTCAAATTTTCCTTTATCTCCAGTCATGTGATGTGTGCAACCACTATCAATAACCCAAATATCATGTTTACTAACTTTAGAAATAAGTGTTTTTTCTAAATACCTTTCATCTTCATCTGAATCATCGTTCAAAGATACAAACACTGTCTCAATAAATTCATCATTGTCGGAACCACTATCATTATCTTTATCTTCAACAATGTAACAAGATTTCTTACCTTTATCCTTGTAATCTCAGTTATCTCTTATATCATACTGTCGGTTACTTCTGTAGTATTGGTTATCCTTTCTGTTATTAGATCTATCATTTCTTTCATCATTCTTTTTGTTAGGGCATCTTGCAGCAAAATGGCCAATCTCTTTACAGTTAAAACATATCAAAGGTAGTTTACCTTTATATCTTTCTTTACCTATGTGTAATCTTCTAACCATTAAGGCTTCAAGCTCATCAAGTTCCTTGTCATCACTATCACTGTCACTGTTATTTTTGATTATGTGTTTGCTACTAGATTTACCAATTTTCAAAGAAGATATAAATGCGGATTCCACAGATGGTACAATATTGTTATCAAATTTATTCAGCTCAAAATAAATCAATCTTCCAACAAGACTATCAATATTAATGTTATTTCTAGGTGCTACTCTCATTTCATGTATTGCAGAGACTCTTATAGAATAAATAAGCAATAGAGTTATAAGAATCTTACTCACAATAGTGTATTCATCAATGGTTCCACCAGATCCTTGAATAACATTCAAAAATTCCTTAAGTTGGGTACTATAATGTGTTATGTTCTCTCCTTCCATCATTCTCATATCATCAAACTTTCCTCAAAGAATTTCAGCTTTAGCTCTTAGTACATTTGCATCTCCTCCATAAACTAGTGTAAGCTGATCCCACATCTTCTTGGTAGTTGTACATGTTGGTTGGATAAAGAATTTTCTCAGAAACCCATAGCATTGGAATGCTTATTTTAGGATTGGACACCCTAAATGGTTTCTATTTAGATCATTCAGTCTCATTTAATTATTGACTAGGGATGTAAAATTGGAATGACATCTGCAAAGTATATGCTTAAAAATCTCTTAATCCTCATGACTAATCCTATGAAATTGAAACACATTGAGCTTCAGGAAATCTATGCTAACACAAGTAAATTAGTTTATTCTAGGAAAACAAGTAATCATGGACATGAATTACTCTATCTGCCTATGTTGCAGGAACAGTCTACTAGTTCTATTACTAGTGGCTTCAGGAATAACATAGTTCTACTTCACTTCTAAATAAGCAATGAAATGATTCCTACTCTAACAAAGTAATTCACTCACCAAGTGGGACCCCTTGGATGAGTGAATAGAAACACAATCAAGATAAAAGGATTGAACTCAAACTGTGCATTCTATTCATTCATGGAAAATAAATACACTTAGATAAATAAACAATATTACAACTACAAAAGCTTCTATTTAGAAAAATTGACTAACTCCTGAGAGTTACAACAGTCATGTTATTTAAAGGAAAACTATAAATACTCCCTAAATCTAAGATCACTCCATTAATGAGGATCATTACAGATACACAATGTCTTAAAATAGAAATAGAAGTCATTAATAATAATTCCTCCCAGAATATAGTACGTTGTGGGTCCTAGATCCATGCAGTGCATTTAATAGAAAACTGTATTTACTTGTTCCTTATGCGAAGATCTTGCAACAATTCCTTAACTTGCTCAAGAACTTACTTGACTTCTTCAACACAAAGGCATCTTGTAGCAATGAATGGTTTTGAATTCTTTGACACCATTATGCCAATCTTTAAATACACCATGACTGATCCGTGCAAAATGATTAATGCACACACAACCTTTGATACATACATATTCACATCATTAATATTAGGAAGAAAGTGTTAAGTTCTAATTAATACTCTTGCAAGGCATATGGCTACAGGAAGGAAACTACCCAAAAACATAGCATAGGAAAAGGATCATTCATTAGCATATATAATTATTATATTCTATCATTTCTATCCATTAGTTTTAAGAAAATATACCATATCCTTCTATCATCCATTTTCCTAATTTATGTCTTTACACATATAAAATATACATATAAAACCATAAGTCCATGTATCTAATTTGCAAATAAACTGTTTGAAAAGAAATAGAATGCACTTAGAAAGATGGCCATTTAAGAGGCTCATCATTCCCCCCAACTATCCTATTGCTGGTCTCCAACAATCATAAAGTTGCAGATCCTGGATCTCGACCTCAGGTCACTAGAAGTATTCTCCCCTGACTCATCATCAATGTAGTTGAAGCATCCATGATTCTACCTAAAGATTTACCATCTCTAAGCTTCTCTAGCCATGTCATGATCTTTGGCATTTTCATTCATTGCTAGTGATGGCTGCAGGAGAACAGGTGGTTGAAATATTAATGGAAACTAATAATTAAGCATTGTCCTACCCAACATGATGTACCATGGAGCTCATCTAGTAACAAGAGTCAAGTTTTGTGGAGAATGGGGTTATCTAACCTCCAAGTTGTGGGACATCCTTATCCATCTCTTTCTACAAGCAGTGATTACAGCCTCAATATCATGCAATGAGTGTTGAAACCAATCTATATAGGCTTTCTCTCTAATTGGGTAAAATTTTTTGGCTTCACTTGGATTCACAGTGATTGAAATCCAATCAAGAAAAGTTTGTCTGGAATGTTGAACTTCAGGTCTCATAAGAAAGGGTGTCTCTATTTCACTATTTCTGTAAGGTAAAGCTTGTTTTTCCCTTCTTATTTCATTTTGTATCCAAGACATTACTACTCTCAATTGGACATCCCCCACATAAAGGAGTGAATTCCAGTCCCTGTCATCTAGCACAAAAAGATGCAAATATAACTCACACAATAAATTATTTAAAGAAATAGGAGCTGATTGAAATGCACCATAAAATGCTATTGGATGATATCAGTTTTGGTTACTGATCATGCTGTTGATATTCATGTTTTGTCACTGTTATCAACACATATTTCTATGGAGAAGACATACTGGGTACTTAACTAGAAGGAGTGTACAGACACTGTACAAATGATTTAGAACAATCAAAGTTGGATTTATGTAGAAGGATGTGTTTTGACCTTATTCCTAAGGTAGCTTGGCTCTATGTTACATACTGTGGATGTTACAGTTGATTTGGTGAAGACTAGTTTTCTGGGCTGTAACTGTGATTCTGGACAAAGTAGGTATCTTTGTTTTGGGTATATCTTTCTAGCGAAGATATTTTAGAACTTGCAAGATTACTAATGGAAACCTAACATATGGTAGAGTAATGGGTTGAGTTCAATTGTTGTTTGGATATTGATGACATCAACTTTGGCATGTATTTTGGAGAAGACCTATTTTCTGGCTGACTTCAGACATGTAGCATGTGAAATTGATTGTGAGCATGAATTACGGATCTGAAAGTATATGAGATGGATTTTAAATGATGTATACTTGTTATAGATACCATGTGCATCTTAGCAAGGGGTTATATAATTATTTGATTGATGGAAAGCCTTAATTGGCCAAGCTAGTAAATTATGTATTAGGAAAGCTTAACTGGCTGACCTAATGAATTGTTGTAAGAGGGTATATATGAATGATAATTTCTTGTGAAGAAGTGTGAGAGAGATAGAAAATGATAGATATGTGTGGAAACTGCGAAGCTTGTTGATTGTTGGATACAAATAGAGTTGATAATTCACTGGAACTAACCAAGCAAAGATAGTTTCTATCAGACAGTTCACTAGAATGTATATTTTCTTTATACACTTGATTCAGATTGTAAATCCTTGAGAGTGGCTTTAACCTTCTTTGGAAAGTGTGCCTACTATTTTTTTGACTCCTAACAGGGTCTATCTCCTAACAGGGACTGTGTACTGTAATATTATAATAAACTCCTAAAAGGTCTAATATCTTTTAACAGGGATACTATACTCTTAGTACATTATTTATGGGTGTTAATTCCCAAAGGGGTTTTACCTTTAACAGGGTTTCCTCGACAACAAATATTGTGTTGTGGTGTTGGCATTTACTATGTTATCATTTAAATTTGCAAATTTGGTTTATATAGTTTAAAGTTCAATAATCTATATTACAACTGATTCAACCCCCCTCTCAGTTGTCTTGTAGACTATTATTCCTAACAATTGGTATCAGAGCTATTGGTCCTTAGAGAGAAATTTTAGCACCTTCAGATGATCCTGAAGATGACTTACTACAGGAAGGATAGTCCAAAGTTTGATCCTAAAAATTTTGACAGTTGGTAGAACAAGATGAGAACATATTTGCTATGTCTAGGAATTGATTACTGGATGATAACAAAGAAGAAGGAAAAGGTAGCAACTAAGGATGAATTAGAGAAAGCCACTGAAGATGAAAAGAAGCTATTCTCATGCAATATGGTTGCAAGGGAATCCTTGATCAGCACACTATCAGAAAAAGAATTTACTGAAGTAAAGGACTTGGACTCTGCACATGAAATCTGGACAAGACTAGAAGCACTATATGTTGGAGACAAGTTTACAAAGCAAGAAAAGTTACAAAACTGTAAAACTGTGAGGTCCTACCCAGACCATCCATTTCAGAGCTGATACTGTTATATCATGTGTCTGGAGGATACATTTATTTTGATACATTTCATTTTGGACCATTTATAGTATAGATATCTTATGATGGCTCTATTTCGATGATGCTTAGATGTGTTTATATATATGATTCTCAGTCATTGATGACATGATTAGTTGTATTCCATTTTGTTTGATATTGCATTATGATCTTATGACATGTAAAAGTGACATTTGGTTTAAATTTTGCAAATGCCTTACATTGGTAGGTTAGATAAGAGATTTCATTGTAATAGGAATTATCAGTTAAATATTTAGGATTGATGTAGTTTTCTGAATAGCAATGTATTAACTTTGGTTAAAGGAATATAAAATAATGTGAAACATCATGAATATGTGTTTTTAATTCTTGAACTACTGATGCTCTATTCAAGTGTGTAGGAGGAATAACCATGGTTTCAAAATCAAGAAAACAAGATTGGGCAAATTGTGTATATCCATGTGAAGCCAAGGTTAACCCTAAAAGGGAAATAACCTAATTGTAAATGTTAAATTTTTTGTAAATGTGACATTTCATGATTTTAAAAGTATTTCTTTAATTCATGCCATGTTGTAAATGTGTGGTGCTTATGTAGTGTCAATTGACACATATGTTGTGACATGGCATGCCTAGGTGGATTTTTAAGTTGAGTTTACCCTAGGTTAGCTTGAGGAGTTACCATGTGAAGTAAGGATGCTTTGATAACCCAAGTCATGAGTGTTATTCATGAAATTCGAATGCAAACTTTGAGGGTGTTTTTGAAGGGTTAAATTGAGTCCTTTAAGGTAGTTTGAGTTAATATTTTCTAGTTTTTATGTATTATTATGGGTTAGGGGTTTTTTCCTTGTTTTGAGTGCCATATCCTCTTTTCTAGGCCTTTTTTAATGCCTCTCTTTGATAGTGGTGAAAATTGGGAGAAAGGGAGAGACCTTCACTTCCTCCAAGTGAGTGGAGTCCCTTCTTTGCATGTATTTTGACATATGTATGAAGGGGGGGACACATGCCTCTATTTTCTTGATGGAAAAGAGGTGGATTTGGAAAAGGGATCCTTTTAGGGGAAAGAGAGAGGAGAGTTGGGGTTTATTGCCCACTCTCCATTTTTGGAGACTTAGAGATTTTTTTGTATCTTGGGAGATTTGGCTAGTTTTAGAGAAGTCAAGGGAAGGAGATATAGCATCACAAAGGACAATCTCAACATCATCCTTAGCTAGGAGTAAGGTTGGTACTCCTATGTCATGTGTGTTTATTTTCTTACACTCATGTTTGTTTAAATCTTGTTGAATTTACTAAAATTTTTTCCATGTTTCATGTTATGCAAATGTGGTTGAGTTATTAGGTTGGTGAAAGAAATTTCTTCCTTGTTCTTTATTTGTTGTTTTGATAACGTTGTCATGGGAGTGAATTGAATTTATTTCCCTTGGGAGGGAGGAGAAGGTCAATTTTGGGTGAAGAGCATAGTTGGAAAACCATGTTAGTTGTAGAGTCTCTTCTTGGGAAGAAGAGGGATGTAACATGGATGTTATGGGCTCCATGTGCCAATGCTTTTGTGTATTTTTTTTATGGGGGTGATAAGGGATTGGTTGTGAGTATGGATCTCTTGGGATAAAGTTTAAGCCTTGGGAAGGCATGTGTTCTATTGTACAAAGTGAGGCATTTTGCTTGGAAATCTCCTTCATGGATGTTTCCACCTTCACCCTAAGATTGAGTCTATTTTTGACCCAATTGTGCATGAAACTTGGATGGGAGTTATGTGTAGTTTAGATCCATTTGAGTGATGTTTTATTGTATGTCACCCTTCCCTTTCTTGTTTCCCCTAGCTCAGGGGTGGCCTCATAGAGGCCTAGGTTGGGAGGTGAGCTCCCATGGGTTGTTCCTAATTTTGCTATTGCAGATTGTAGCTGTTTATCTATTTGGAGGAAATCATGTTCAAGCTGGAAATGAAGAAAAATCAGTTTTATTGTGAGATGAAATTTGTGTATTAGTTAATTACCTTAGACTTTGGGCTAGTGTATGTAATTAAGATAAATTCTGTAAACTATTATAAACTTTGTACAATAGTTTCAAATAAGTTGCTGGTTATTAGTAAAATGTGTAGGAGAAAGTATAAATTTAGCCTCATTTATTTTAGAAAAGAGAGTTAGTCTATTTTAAAAGATTTCTTACAGAAAAATTACTATGCTTATAATGTATCCAATTTTTTATTTTAATTAAAAAATGGAAATGTTCCTCTGATATTAAGTCTAGGCAGAAAGTTGTTTTAAAGTGAATAAGATCTGTTAATCTTGATAGAATTATTCTTTGTAGTAAGGATAGTAAAGAGATATCTCTGATTTAATTCCAAACTTGCATTTAAGATTTTTACAGAATTCTATAAGGAGAATATCTACCTAAAGAAAGTTTTCTATTTATCAATTTTCTAATTACACATGTTTCATTAGCAAGTATCATATTTTCAGACATAATATACAAACCTGTCTATTAGATACTTATAAAAGGGAAATATGTATGCTGTCTGGAAAGTATCATTTCATTTAATCTATTCTAGAAAAGTAAATCTTTACCTTTAATTTTAATCTTTTATGTATTTGTCACAAAGAAACTTATACATAATTTTGAAAACAGATTTAAATTTACTTCTTGGACTTTGGTGAAGTATAGAAAACAAATCCTATAAAATGTATGCATTAATAGTGTGTAAAGCACTATGTATATAAATATACATGAGGGAAAACAAACATATTCATAAATTAAAAAAAAAGAAATATATTTGTGCTTGCTTGGTATTTTAGCAACAAGTATATATATATGCTCACACACACACACACACACACACACACACACACACACACACACACACACACACACACACACACACACACACACACACACACACACATTGTANACACACACACACACACACACACACACACACACACACACACACACACACACACACACACACACACACACACACACACACACACACACACATTGTAGCTAAGAAAGAAAGAGATTTAAATACATGTATACATAATTAAATATATTCATTTCATAGATATCACTTTAGAAAATTGCAAATTTAAGACAACAGAAGAATATATATATATACATACATGTTTTTTTAACATTTTAACTTTAAAAAAAAAGATAGAATAAAGAAAGGAATGTATTTTTTTACATGGAGGCGGGTTTGGGTGAAGCCCAAATTGCACCTCCATGTGCGGCTGATTGTTTGATGGGGGTGGGGGAAGTCGCGACTACCCACCCACCCATGGTGGTCCCTGCCACCATGAATGTTGCCGTGAGTGGCTGCGCCACCACGGGTGGGCGGGAGCCGAACCTCCCCACCAACCATACCCTCCTTTCCGCCTCCATAAACCCCGCCATGTGTCTGTTGCCAGCTGGTGAAGGAGCTCGCCTCTCCATTTGCAGAGGTCAGCTCTGCTGCAAGCCGCCATACTGGGTTTTTTTTAAAAGAATATATATACACACACACACACACACACACACACACACACACACACACACAAGTATATATATGTGAATGCATTGTGTGCATTTACATATATATATATTTGTGTATATATATATGGATTTCGCCACCTTCATGCATGGTTGCATCCAGCCATGTTTCAGACTACACCAGACCTGCAATATGATCTCAACCAAAAGAAAACTAGGGTTAGAAACTTTTAGAGTAAATAAAAAGAAATAGAGTTTCATTATAGAGTCTAATATTAGAGCCACTTAATAAATAAACTTAAAATTATAGTTATTAGAAAATGATGTTATGGGAATAGGGTTTATTGTAATGAAAGTTTTATTTTAATGATGGTAAACGCATTAAGCTTTTGACTTATTGTGGGTGCCTTCCGGGAAGGTAAGGTTGTTAAATTTAATTATATTTAAATCTTTATGTTAGGAATTCTGTATTTGTATAAAAGTCATGGTATTATAAATCTTTATATTAGTCATTCTTTTAATAGGGAAATAAATTAAATGGGTAGTTAATTTAATATAGTAATCATAGAGAATATAAATAATAAGATACTAATGGAGTATATTAATTAAATTTAATGAGAGAGTGTAGTGTTTTATAGGTGGATAATTTTATTAAAACATGAGAAACTTTAATCTTATTTATATTAAATTTCGAAAAGGACCTTCTAACCTTAATATTTAATATGAAGGATAGCAAGATAAAGTTGAAAATTATAGATTGTTATTTAATTAAGTTTCCTAGTCATTACTTAATTAAGTCATTTTTACCTTTTTAAATTTAAAAGTGGGGTGGATATTTAGAGAATATTAAATTAAATAAAATTTATCAGAATTGTTATTAAAGATTTAATTCTTATTGTTCCATTATTTATTTGTATGTGCTTAACTAGGAAATGTTATTTTTAATTGGTCAATACATGTGGCCAGTGTATTGACCAGTGTAAAAATAATATTGTGATTTAAATTAAATAACTAATAAAGTAATCTCAACTTAAAATTTTAAAATCTAGAGTGGAGGGGTAGCTGTGAATCTCGAGATTTGGATTTCAACTCAAGATAACTTTCGTATTCTTTGATTAGATCTAGACCATGTAAAACTAATGAAGGTATTGATAAATGTAAACATAATGTTATGATGAAAACTAGATTAACTTAGGTCTAAATCTGGACTTAGCATTAAATCCATTTTGTTAGGAGAAAGTTTAGTATCAGTTATAAATTAACCCTAGGAAAATAGAGAAGTTGATTAGAACTTTGATCCTAGTACCCCAGGGTATGAGGGATGTTGACTCCTATCATGATCTCCCCTCAAACCCTAACAGGGGCATTTGTCCACCAACCCCCTTGTGAGTTCCTTTTCAATAAAATTTTTGTTGCATTTTTATCATGCAGATTTGGGCATGACTTTTTGGTATCACAGCCTGTTTCAACCTTGGAACCTTAGTCCCATTACGTTTAAAACTTATAACCTTTAAACTTTCTTTAACTTGTAGGATGCTTCCAGTCACTCGGTAGGCTCACCAACATGGAAGGGGTTGGGGTCATACCCATGTGGCACTAGCTCGCGATAAGCATGAAGCAGAGGGTGCTAGGGCAGATGCTGATGTGGAGCAGGAACCTCCACCTATTCCACCCCGAATCCAAATTAGGAGGTACTTAACTCTCTCAAGAATCTAGCATGGATTCTTATGGATAGGTTGCCACTTGTAGACCAGATAGAAGGGTTAGGGGGAGCAACCCATGAGAATAGTAGGAGCCCTCCTCCTTGACAAGATGAGGAGCAGGCATAGCAGGATGTGGAGTTCATTCACATGGTGGAACCACTCCCAGGGTTTGTACATCAAGCAGGTAAAGGAGCACCCCAGGATGTGGGGGACCAGATTAAGGATTGGCCATCCTCTTGTTGAGAGGAGGTGCATTGGTTTGGTGGTGCCAGGAAGTGTACAAGAGTAACCTGGTTATTGACACCCTCACTTGGGAATCATTTATGGAGAGATTCAAAGACCATTACCTCTCAGAGCATTATAGGCAACATCGCATAGACGAGTTCCATGATCTGTAGTAAAGGGGTTTGACTATTGCTCAGTATGAGAGAAGATTCCTTGAGCTCCTACCTCATGTAGAGGACATGAAGGATGAGAAGCTCCATGTCAACCAATTTGTTAAGGGGTTGAATGCTTCTATTTATGGACCAGTGTGCATGGAAGCACCTATGGATCTATGAGAAGCCATAGAGAAGGCCTTAATTGTAGAGGAGGTGCAAAGGAGAGGACATGATACACAGGATCAGTCACATAACCAAGATTTTGCACCTTAGGGTATAGGATATCAAAGACCCCCTTGGAAGGGGAATTGGAGGCACTCATCAGGGACCTTTAGGGCCCCATAGCCTCATCCTTAGCAGACTCAACAGAGTTAGAGGACTAGACCAGTACAAGGGCAGCAGGGCTTTAAGCCCAAGTAGTGGCTAGCACAGGGGCCTAGGTAAGATCAGAGGTCACAGGAACCATTCACACCTCCAATGAGGACTCAACAGACCTCTTGAGGTGGTTTAAGTGGTTCTAGTAGGACAGGGGGATCTCAACACACCAGATCATAAGGCATATAGATATAGTCCTAAGGGCCCTATTTCACATGTGGAGCCATGGGGCACTTTGCTAGGGATTGTCCCTAGGGTGGTAGTTCATGTCTGGTAGCATCTAAGGACACGGTTGGGGAATTAGGTAAGTCCCACAAAGTGCTTGCAGCGGTTGATAACTACCAGGTTGAGCATCAGGCCATAGTGATCGAGGCAGTAGGTATGATTCAAGGTAGTACCATCACTATCCTTGTTGATTCAGGAGCTATTGATTATTTTATTTCCCCATTTTTAGTGAAGCGATGTGGGCTAGTGGCAGCTAGACAGGAGGTAAAATGGGAAGTGGAGTTTGCATCTGGTGCTAGGGTATCAGTTGATTCTGTAGTCAAATATTATCAGTTGCAGATAGGAGACATGACCTCCATGATTGATTTACGTATCACCCCTCTCGATTCTTATGATGTATTCCTTGGCATGGATTGGCTTTGTGCCCATAGTGCCAAGGTGGAATATAGATAGAAGAGGGTCAAATGTGTAGATGGCTTAGGTTCACCCATGGTTATTTCAGGGGTCTAGAGACCCATATCTCTATGGGTGATCTCTGCCATGCAGCTTAAGTGCTGCATGCACAAGGGATGTTAGTTATTTTCTATTACTATTAGTGACAAAGAGGAGGAGGAGGAGGAGAAGGAAACCCCCCTTGATGAATTTCCTACATTGTAGGAATTTGCGGATGTCTTTCCTCAGAGCTACTTGGTATACCTCCACCTAGGGCAGTTGACATCCATATTGATCTTGTGCCAGGAGCTGTTCCCATATCTAGTGCCTCATATAGGATGACTACTCATGAGCTCGACGAGCTCAAGGTACAGTTGGAGGAGCTCTTGGAGAAAGGGCACATTTTCCCTAGTGTTTCACCATGGGGAGCACCTGTCATCTTTGTTTAGAAGAAAGATGGATCACTTAGGTTGTGCATGGATTACTGTCAGATAAATAAAGTAACCATCAAGAATTGGTATCCACTCACTAGGATCAATGATTTATTTGATGAGCTTCAGGGTGCCCGTGTATTCTCAAAGATTGATCTAAAATCTAGATACCATCAGTTGAGGATTGTGGAGATTTATATCCACAAGATAGCTTTTCACACGAGATACAGACACTATGAGTTTACCGTGGTTCCTTTTTTCCTCATGAATGCTCCAACAATATTTATGAGTCTTATGAATGTAGTATTCCATACATTCTTGGATAGATTTTTTATTGTGTTCCTAGATGACATATTGATATACTTTCATAATGAGGAGGAGCATAAGGAGCACCTGAGATAGGTTTTGTAGTGCCTAAGAGATAATCAGTTATATGGCATTTTTTCAAATTGTGCCTTCTTTAGGTTAGAGGTCCACTACCTTGGTCACGTTATATCAGGAGATGGTATCACAGTCGATCCATCAAAGATTAGAGCTATCATGGATTGGCCAACACCTACCATTATGTCAGAGTTTAGGAGCTTCATGGGGTTAGCAAGTTACTACACACATTTTGTTGAGGGCTTCTCCATAGTGGCACACCCTATCACATCCCTTTAGAGAAAGGGAAAGAGGTTTGAGTGGACGGAGAAGTGCGAGAGGTATTTTCAAGAGCTCAAGAGAGCCCTTACTAGCGCACCTATCCTAGTAGTGCCAGATCCTTTAGCAGACTTTATGGTTTGCACAAATTCATCCTTAGATGGTCTTGGAGTAGTTCTTATGTAGGATGGATGAGCCATTTCCTTTGAGTCTAGGAAGCTCAAGACTCACGAGCTTAATTATCCTACACATGACCTAGAGCTAGCTACATTGGTTCATACTTTAGTGAGGTGGCGTCACTATCTTCTGGGACATTGTTTTGAGCTCCATTCAGATCACTAGAGCCTCCAGTACATATTCACCTAGCCTAACCTTAATTCTCAATAGAGGAGGTGGATGGAGTTCCTTTGTGAGTATGATTTTGATGTTCACTACATCAAAGGGAAGGAAAATGTCATAGTAGATGCATTGAGTAGGAGACAACATACACTCTCCTCCTTGACTACTGGTACAAACTTGAGAGATCGCATACTTCAGCATTTTCCTGAAGATGAGTTCTATTTAGAGTTTGTTCGGTTAGATCGAGATCAGGGATCCCTTAAGGGGAGATTTGATGGATTCTCCCTAGAATATGATGGAATTCTTCATCATAGGGGCTGCATATACATCCCTACACCCAGTGAGCTAGGTGACTTCATTATTATTGAGGCTCATAAATCACCATATGCAACACACCCCAGGGTCAAGAAGTTGCATGCAGATCTAAGGCAGCTCTATCACTAGCTGGGTATGAGGTTGCAGATTGATAGTGTTGTGGCCAGATGTTTAGAGTGTTAGAGAGTTAAGGTAGAGCACTATCACCTAGGAGGACTTCTTTAGCCACATGAGATACTGGTGTGGAAGTGGGACACCATTTCCATGGACTTTATTGTTGGTTTACCCATATCTTCTTGTTTCCATGATGCCATCATGCTGATAGTAGATAGGTTGACCAAAGTTTCCCACTTCTCACCCATGCGTACCACTTTCACAGCACCTGTAGTAGCATAGGTATTCTTTTGAGATATTGTCAGACTCTATGGCATCCCTCCTAAGATCATTTAGGACTGTGATTCTCTATTTACCTCTTCATTTTGGAGAGAATTCCTGTAAACATTGGGCACTAGGCTCAATTTTATATAGCCTATCATCCTAAGACAGATGGGCAAACTGAGAGGGTGAATTAGGTTTTGGAGGATATTTTGTGGGTGTATGTTATGGATCACCAGTCCAAATGGGACGAGTACCTTCACTTAGCAGAGTTTTCCTACAATAATGGGCATCGCACATACTTGGGTATGCCTCCTTGTCAAGCTTTGTATGGGAGGCCATGCCAGAAACCTTTGAGTTAGGACAGGATTGAGGATAGGGTTTTAGTTGGGCCATAGTTAGTCAGAGACATGGAGTAGCAGGTTGTCTTGATCAAAGAGCGTCTCAGAGATGCACAAGATAGATAGAAGAAGTATGCAGATGCAAAGAGGTCTAATAGAGTCTGCTTGGTTGGAGACATGGTATTTTTGAGAGTGCATCCGCATAAGAGTCTGAACTAAATCAAAAAAGGGATCTAAGCTCACACCTCATTTTGTGGGACCCTTTGAGATTTTGGAGAGGATAGGAATAGTTGCCTATCGTCTAGCACTGCCACCTAGCCTATCACATATCCACGATGTATTCCATGTATTTGTATTGAGGAAATATATCTATGATGAGATCTCACATTATTTATTGGGATGCTTAATAGGTGGAGTCAGATGGGCAGTTGGCATTGGATCCCATCTTCATTTTAGCTCAGCAGAAGTTGGCCCTGTGAGGGCGAGAGCTAGACCAGGTTAGGGTCCAATGGGATTGCTATGATGAGGTCACAGCCTCATGGGAGGATACAACACACATGAGACAAGATTACCCCCACCTTTTTGATGAACTCCAGGAGGAAGTTCATGCCTAGAGGGGAAGGATGTGAGGTCCTACCCCGCCCATCCATTTCAGAGTTGATACTGTTATATCATATGTATGTGGAGGATACAATTATTTTGATACATTTCATTTTGGACCATTTATAGTATAGATATCTTATGATGACTCCATTTTGATGAGGCTTAGACATGTTTATATATATGATTCTCAATCCTTGATGACATGATTAGCTGTATTCCATTTTGTTCGATACTACATTATGATCTTATGACATGTAAAAGTGATATTTGGTTTAAATTTTGCAAATGCCTTATATTGGTAGGTTAGATAAGAGTTTTCATTGTAATAGGAATTATCAGTTAAATGTTTAGGATTGATGTAGTTTTCTGAATGGCAATGTATTAACTTCGGTTAAAGGAATATAATATAATGTGAAACATCATGACTATGTGTTTTTCGTTCTTGAACTACTGATGCTATGTTCAAGTGTGCAGGAGGAATAATCATGGTTTCAAAATTGGGGAAACAAGATTGGGAAAATTGTTTATATCCATGTGAATCCAAGGTTAGCCCTAAAAGGGAAATAACCTAATTGTAACTGTTAAATTTGTTGTAAATGTGATATTTCATGATTTTAAAATTATTTCTTTAAGTCATGCCATGTTATAAATGTGTGGTACTTATGTAGTGTCAATTGACACATGTGTTGTGACATGGCATGCCTATGTGGATTTTTAAGTTTAGTTTACCCTAGGTTAACTTGAGGAGTTACCATGTGAAGTAAGGATGCTTTGATAACCCAAGTCATGAGTGTTATTCATGAAATTCGAATGCAAACTTTGAGGGGGTTTTTGAAGGGTTAAATTGAGTCCTTTAAGGTAGCTTGAGTTAAGATTTTCTATTTTTTATGTAGTATTATGGGTTAGGGGTTGTTTTTCATTGTTTTGAGTGCCATAACCTCTTTTCTAGGCCTTCTTTAATGCCTCTCTTTGATAGTGACGAAAATTGGGAGAAAGGGAGAGACCTTCACTTCCTCCAAGTGAGTGGAGTCCCTTCTTTGCATGTATTTTGACATATGTATGAAGGGGGGGAACACATGCCTCTACCTTCTTGATGGAAAAGAGGTGTATTTTTAAAAAGGAACCTTTTAGGGGAAAGAGAGAGGAGAGTTGGGGTTGATTTCCCACTCTCCATTTTTGGAGACTTAGAGATTTTTTTGTTTCTTGGGAGATTTAGATAGTTTTGGAGAAGTCAAGGGAAGGAGAGCTAGCATCACAAAGGATCATCTCAACATCATCCTTAGCTAGGAGTAAGGTTGGTACTCCTATGTCATGTGTGGTTATTTTCTTGCACTCATGTTTGTTTAAATCTTGTTGAATTTACTAAATTTTTTTCCATGTTTCATGTTATGCAAATGTGGTTGAGTTATTATGTTGGTGAAAGAAATTTCTTCCTTGTTCTTTATTTTTTGTTTTTTATAATTTTGTCATGGGAGTGAATTGAATTTATCTCCCTTGGGAGGGAGGAGAAGGTCAATTGTGGGTGAAGGGCATAGCTGGGAAACCATGTTAGTTGTAGAGTCTCTTCTTGGGAAGAAGAGGGATGTAACATGGATGTTATGGGCTCCATGTGCCAATGCTTTTGTGTATTTTTCTTTTGGGGGTGATAAGGGAATTGGTTGTGAGTATGGAGCTCTTGTGATAAAGTTTAAGCCTTGGAAAGGCATGTGTCCTATTGTGCAAAGTGAGGCATTTTGCTTGACAATCTCCTTCATGGATGTTTCCACCTTCACCCTAAGATTGAGTCTATTTTTGACCCAATTGTGCATGAAACTTGGATGGGAGTTATGTGTAGTTTAGAGCCATTTGAGTGATGTTTTCTTGTATGTCACCCTTCCGTTTCTTGTTTCCCCTAGCTTGGGGGTGGCCTCATAGAGGCCTAGGTTGGGAGGTGAGCTCCCATGGGTTGTTCTTAATTTTGTTGTTTTAGATTGTAGCTGTTTATCTATTTTGAGGGAATCATGTTCAAGCTGGAAATGAAGAAAAATTAGTTTTGTTGTGAGATGAAATTTCTGTATTAATTAATTACCTTAGCCTTTGGGTTGGTGTATGTCATTAAGAGAAATTCTGTAAACTGTTATAAACTCTGTACAATAGTTTCAAATAAGTTGCTGGTTATTAGTAAAATGTGTAGGAGAAAGTATAAATTTAGCCTCATCTATTTTAGAAAAGAGAGTTAGTCTATTTTAAAAGAT
>MU224797.1:1516428-1533459 GCA_018584345.1 Thuja plicata | reverse complement strand
TGTAGTAATCCTTGTTAGAAGATATTTCAACCCTGTTAGGAGTTGTACAATACAATGCAATAAGTATAGTGACCTAGTTAAGGGTCGGACCCTGTTAGGAGTCTTTTACAAATAACCCTGTTAGGGGCGGTGGACTCACTGTCCAAAAGCTCACTACTCGATGGTGAAGGCTACAACCTTCTGTATAATAGATATGCACTATATCTGATGATGAACTGTAGAGTAGACCTGCTATCTTGATCAGTTTTGGTGTATTACAATCTTTCACTTCTTCTTGACATAGATCCTTGATGAATGAACCAACTCTGATAATCTGCTCTGTACATCTTTCTTTACATTTCGTATCATTCACACTTGGCGTATCACAATTGAACTGCTATAAGTATCTTCTCCAAATTAGAAGGTCATGTCGGCTCTTAGAAACACTTCATCAATATCTTAGTCAACTTAACTAAGCATGCAAACAATATTAAGTTCGCGCAAGTCAATGCTGAACAACGTGATGCTTCACTGAGTCAGCCTCACCAATTTAACCATAACTTTGCAATCATCTTGAAACACGTTTGGCACCTTTAGATTTATATCATCAATTCATAATTAATCATTCATATACACACGCATATCCTAAACATAGGCGCAATGCATGAGACATGTTATATACATTGGCCCTAAACCGTTATACATCCATAACTGTAACTGCTAATAACAGAATTGCATAACTTTATTGAAACATCATATCTGGGTCTGCGTGTATGAACATGACATAATAAACATGCCAAAAACATGTATCTATCCATGAAAGTCTTCATGTCATCATTCACATAAGTTCATACAGAATTACTACTGCGTATTATATGTTGTCATCAATGACAAACATACAATCAATCAACTGCTCTGAATCAAATCTCCAACACATGGGTGGGTGGGAGCAGAGCCTCCCCACCAACCATACCCTCCTCTCCACATCCATAAACCCCACCTTCACCGCTATGTGTCTGCTATGCGGCTAGTGAAGGAGGTTGCCTCCCCATTTGTAGAGGTTAGCTCTGCTGCAAGCCGCCATACTGGGTTTTTTTAAAGAAAAAAAACATATATATACGCAAGTCTATATATGTGAATGCACTGTGTGCATATATATATATTTGTGTATATATATGGATTATACCACCTTTATGTTGGAACTACATATTTGGGAAAGCAATATAATGAGAGGGGGGGGTGAATCAGATCTTGAACTTTAATCACTTTAAAACAAACTGATCCACAAACATATAAATATGTAATTGATCTAACATCTAGTAGCATCCATGATAGTAAATAGCACAATACACAAAATTTGGTAACCCAGAAACCCAGATAGGTAAAACTGGGGTGGGGATGACACCCACAAATTCTTCACTACTGTAGTAATAAAGTGTGCCTATTAGGGCTACAAAAGTTTGATCACTTCTGGTGATCTACCTGGTTAAAGGTCTGCCTAGTTAAGAGCTACAAATTATTACAATCTACCTTGCGAAAGGATTTCAACTTACATTAAAGTAAGCACTCTGCTAAGAGATTTAGAAAGGTCTTCTAGAACCACTCTGTTAAGAGATTTCACTTTATACACTTGTTAGAATGTCTCAAGATATGATACTTTGATGTGCACTCTGATGCTGATAACATATCTCCTCTTTATAATGCCTTTTCTGATCTTATAATCTGATATGTCCTTACTCTGGTGCTGACTACGCTTCTACTCTACTAGATCTATGCTTCTTATCAAAACAACCCTTCACACATCTCTCATGTATGTATGCCCCTTCTCCCTGTGCTCTACAGTCACTCTCTAAATTAGGGTAAGAAGAAATCTTATTATACCCTTTGAATCTGGTGAATAGATCTAGATCAATGATCAAAAATAAAACTTATGCCTCCTAGGCATTCCAATATTCTGATTGGCTACATGCCACACATAGGATAAAAAAATAAAAGGCATAATTAACTCCATAGAGAATATTAAATGTTTCATGTATGTTGGCCCAATATACCCATAATTTGGCCCAAACATATTACCTTAAAGTTTGTGACATATCTAACATGTATGTCAAAACTGTCTTTCTCGACACTTAAGTCTTTGGTGCTCGGCAAGGAATTGCCGAATAGCTCAGCATCTATGATCTACTCTGCTCGAAAATGAATTTTCAGGTAGCTCAGCTTATACTGTTTTGCCTCAGCTATAGTGGTGGCTGACCAAAACTGCCAAGATAAATGACTAAGTGTGGACACTAAATGATCAACAAGAACTTAGAGATTAACAATCTCCCCCTTTGATATTTAGTGGCAAAAACACTTACCATTTCATTTTCATCCACAAAACTTCCTAAGTACATATAGTAGTCCCCCTTTGATTATACTTCATAATTAATAGACTGTCTACACAATATACATGCCTTTAAAACATATTATACCTTCAACTTATCTATTCACCTTCCTTTCCTGATTCCCCCTTGTTTTTGTCACTAATTTCTGGAGTGGTTAGGTTGTACTTATCCAGAAATTGTTTATGAAGTTGTAGAATTAATGCAAATGAAGTGTCCCAACTATATTTAAAAAAATTCATAACTTCCAACTTAACTTCTAGCTTGTCTGCTAGATTTACCAAAATTTCTGCAGTAGAGAGATAAGAGTCTCTCTTTATCAATTCTCTGACAGCTATGAGTTCTTTCTAAATAAACTCGAGATGAGGTATCATATTAGCCTGAATCATAATCAATTTTTCCCTGATTCGGCCATCTTCAGGCATAAGATTAGATAGCCTCCTCTGTGTATGAGTTAACTTATTGAAATGAGTGGAGCTAGAGCTAGCATCGATGTTCAGTGAACTTGTAGTTGACATCATATCTAGTTGCAATTTCTCAATTAACTACTGATTTTATTTTGTAAAGAAAGATTCATCACATAGTCTCTTGTACAAAGAAGATACATTATTTGCAACTTCTTCTAGAATTTCAATGAGAGAAGAAAGTTCAACCTGTTGTGTAGCTATCTTTTTAGATATCTTTTCTAGTACTTTGTTCTCGAACTTTCTCTCAGACCATTATAGTAGTTTTTCATTTGCCTCAATATTATCATCAGTCACCTTTTCTACAATGTGAACTAGCTATTCTAGTATAGGTGCCTGGTCGTTTACATCATTCATATCAAAGGATTTTACAAAAATATCTTTTATGTCATGCAGAACTTGCTTTTGCTTATGTTCTCTCTTCATTTCTTCCCGTCTCTTCTTCCTCTTCAAAATTTCTTGAAGGGTCTGAATCTTCTTGTATGACAAACTCTCAGGATCCCATTTAGGAATCAAAATTAATTCATCTAATGTGACATTTAGTCCTGGTGACTTATTATTTAGCTTCCTCCTTTTGGGCTCAGGTGAGCTATCAATTGGCTCAGCTTCAATGATTTCCTTTCCTTTGTCAGTAAGAAATTCAGTTGCTGACTTCATCTTCATCAAGATTTCCTACTAGTCAGGTACATTCCCTATTTTGAGTCTAGTGGGGGTAGATGAACCAGAGTGTGGTAGGTTTACCAACACTTGTATAGCCTCTTGTTCTTTGGGCTTGTCTCCAATTACTTCCATTTTGTCTCCGCTATTTAACAATGTCTGAGCAACCTCTAGAATAGGTGGATTTTTAGTATTTACCTCTTGATCTTCTGGTTTCTCTTTCTTGGCTCCTTCTTCATTTTTATCCTCATTGACCTTAGTAGCCTTGATAGGCATTTTGATAGTTGTGTCTGTCGGCTCATCCTGATCCTCGACATCCACATTGCTATTATCATTCAGTGTGTTGTCAATGGGAATATCCATTGTCAAGTTTGTAACTTGCTCATCACCTATTCATATATACCCTCTTACAAAAAATCATTAGGTCAGCCAGTTAAGCTTTCCTAATACATAATTTACTAGGTCGGCCAATTAAGGCTTTCCATCATACAAATAATTACATAACCCCTTTCTAAGATACACATGGTATCTATAAAAAGTATACATCATTTAAAATCCATCTCATATACTTCCAGATCCGTAATTCATGCTCACAATTAATTTCACACGCTACATGTCTGAAGTCGGCCAGGAAATATGTCTTCTCCAAAATACACGCCACAGTTGACGTCATCAATATCCAAACAACAATAAAACTCAACCCATTACTCTACTATATGTCAAGTTTCCATCAGTAATCTTGTAAGTTCTAAAATTTCTTTGCTAGAAAGATATACCTGAAACAAAGAGACCTACTTTGTCCAGAATCACAGTTACAGCCCAGAAAACTAGTCTTTACCAAATCAACTGTAACATCCACAGTATGTAACATAGAGCCAAGTGACCTTAGGAATAAGGTTAGCACACATCCTTCTACATAAATCCAACTTTGATTGTTCTAAATCATCTGTACAGTGTTCGTACACTCCTTCCAGTTAAGTAGCCAATCTGTCTTCTCCATAGAAATATGTGTTGATAACAGTGACAAAACATGAATATCAACAACATGATCAGTAACCAAAACTGATATCATCCAATAGGGTTTTATGGTGCATTTCAATCAGCTCCTATTTCTTTAAATAATTTATTGTGTGAGTTATATTTTCATAATCTTTTCGTGCTGGATGACAGGGACTAGAATTCACTCCTTTATGTGGGGGATGTCCAATTGAGAGTAGTAATGTCTTGGATACAAAATGAAATAAGAAGGGAACAACAAGCTTTACCTTACAAAAATAGTGAAATAGAGACACCCTTGCTTATGAGACCTGAAGTTCAACATTCCAGACAAAATTTTCTTGATTGGATTTCAATCACTGTGAATCCAAGTGAAGCCAAAAATTTTTACCTAGTTAGAGAGAAAGCCTATATAGATTGGTTTTAGCACTCATTGCATGATATTGAGGCTACAATCACTGCTTGTAGGTAGAGATGGATAAGGATGTCCCACAACCTGGAGGTTAGATAACCCCATTCTCAATAGAACCTGACTCTTGTTACTAGATGAGCTCCATGGTACATCATGTTGGGTAGGACAATGCTTAAGTATTAGTTTCCATTAAGATTTCAACCACCTGTTCTCCTACAGCCATTAGTAGCAATGAATGAAAATGCCAAAGATCATGACATGGCTAGAGAAGTTCAGAGATGGGAAATCCTTAGGGAGAATCATGGATGCTTCAACTACATTGATGATGAGTCAGGGGAGAATACTTCTAGTGACCTGAGGTCAAGATCCAAGATCCGCAACTTTATGATTGCTGGAGACCAGCAATAGGATAGTTGGGGGGAATGATGAGCATCTTAAATGGCCATTTTTCTAAGTGCTTTCTATTTATTTTCAAACAGTTTATTTGCAAAATAGATACATGGACTTATGGTTTTATATGTATATTTTATATGTGTAAAGACATAAATTAGGAAAATGGATGATAGAAGGATATGGTATATTTTCTTAAAACTAATGGACAGAAATGATAGAATATAATAATTATATATGCTAATGAATGATCCTTTTCCTATGCTATGTTTTTGGGTAGTTTCCTTCCTGTAGCCATATGCCTTGCAAGAGTATTAATTAGAACTTAACACTTTCTTCCTAATATTAATGATGTGAATATGTATGTATCAAAGGTTGTGTGTGCATTAATCATTTTGCACGAATCAGTCATGGTGTATTTAAAGATTGGCATAATGGTGTCAAAGAATTCAAAACCATTCATTGCTACAAGATGCCTTTGTATTGAAGAAGTCAAGTAAGTTCTTGAGCAAGTTAAGGCATTGTTGCAAGATCTTCGCATAAGGAACAAGTCAATACAGTTTTCTATTAAATGCACCGCGTGGATCTAGGACCCACAATGTACTATATTCTGGGAGGAATTATTCTTAATGACTTCTATTTCTATTTTAAGACATTATGTATCTGTAATGATCCTCATTAATGGAGTGATCTTAGATTTAGGGAGTAGTTATAGTTTTCCTTTAAATAACATGACTGTTGTAACTCTCAGGAGTTAGTCAATTTTTCTAAATAGAAGCTTTTGTAGTTGTAATATTGTTTATTTATCTAAGTGTATTTATTTTCCATGAATGAATAGAATGCACAGTTTGAGTTCAATCCTTTTATCTTGATTGTGTTTCTATTCACTCATCCAAGGGGTCCCACTTGGTGAGTGAATTACTTTGTTAGAGTAGGAATCATTTCATTGCTTATTTAGAAGTGAAGTAGAACTATGTTATTCCTGAAGCCACTAGTAATAGAACTAGTAGACTGTTCCTGCAACATAGGCAGATAGAGTAATTCATGTCCATGATTACTTGTTTTCCTAGAATAAACTAATTTACTTGTGTTAGCATAGATTTCCTGAAGCTCAATGTGTTTCAATTTCATAGGATTAGTCATGAGGATTAAGAGATTTTTAAGCATATACTTTGCAGATGTCATTCCAATTTTACATCCCTGGTCAATAATTAAATGAGACTGAATGATCTAAATAGAAACCATTTAGGGTGTCCAATCCTAAAATAAGCATTCCAATGCTATGGGTTTCTGAGACAATTCTTTATCCAACCAACATGTACAACTACCAAGAAGATGTGGGATCAGCTTACACTAGTTTATGGAGGAGATGCAAATGTACTAAGAGCTAAAGATGAAATTCTTTGAGGAAAGTTTGATGATATGAGAATGATGGAAGGAGAGAAAATAACACATTATAGTACCCAACTTAAGGAATTTTTGAATGTTATTCGAAGATCTGGTGGAACCATTGATGAATACACTATTGTGAGTAAGATTCTTAGAGCTCTATTGCCTATTTATTCTATAAGAGTCTCTGCAATACATGAAATGAGAGCAGCACCTGGAAATAACATTACTATTGATAGTCTTGTTGGAAGATTGATTTCTTTTGAGCTGAATAAATTTGATAACAATATTGTACCATCTGTGGAATCTGCATTTATATCTTCTTTGAAAATTGGTAAATCTAGTAGTAAACACATAATAAAAAATAACAGTGATAGTGATAGTGATGACAAGGAACTTGATGAGCTTGAAGCCTTAATGGTTAGAAGATTACACATAGGTAAAGGAAGATATAAAGGTAAACTACCTTTGATATGTTTTAACTATAAAGAGATTGGCCATTTTGCTGCAACATTCCCTAACAAAAAGAATGATGAAAGAAATGATAGATCTAATAACAGAAAGGATAACCGAGACTACAGAAGCAACCGACATTATGATATAAGAGATAACCGAGATTACAAGGATAAAGGTAAGAAATCTTGTCACATTGTTGAAGATAAATGTGAATTTTCATGAGGAGGCCTTTGTTGGAACGCTCAAGACATCAAACTGCAAAAACAACTTTAGTACTTTTTTGGTACTTTCTGATTTATCAAAGATTGTAGTTTTACTAATGATGCAAATTTGTGTTTTAAAGATGATTACTTTCAGATTTATGATATAAATTAAAAGAAGTAGGGTAACAAGAAATGAAATCAATTTTTGAAAAATAAATCCTAATGGACATAAACCATTGTTGATCCTCCCTTGCAAATTGAGTGACGGAGAGATTTTGAACAAACCCACAAAGTATAAATCAGACAATGTTGCAATTAAATACCCAATGGATGCAATCATTTGGAGAGAAAATGCATTCACCCGTGCAATATTTTCAAAACCTATCAAATCATGAAGCCTCCATGATGCGTGCACACACAAGATGAATTTATCGTTAAGCTCAATAGATGATGTTTTCCATACATTCATCACAACATGGTAGATAAAAAATAGTCAATTAAAACTAATAGAAACACATATTTGAAACACAGTAAAACAATTGGCTCTTTTAACTTTTTGAATAAGTATGTACACATTCATCAATTTTGCATAGATAGTAGAAAATATGACAACAGAATAAAGCACCAATTGTAGATCTTTATTGCATTAATAATCTAACCCTATTACATTGCTTTTGATTACAATATATAGAGTTATGATCTACAAACTCTGAATGCCAAAATAAGGGCATCAGAGACTCTAAAATAATGAAGATGAACTAAAACTAAAGCTTTGCTTAAAGAAATATATTGCTAACTGATACTAAACAACTTGCATGGATTTTTAATCCATTTACAATTATTTTTCCCATGCAAGAGGGATCAAACTAACCCAGAGAGAGAGAGAGAAGCTAGAGTTTCTTTGCATGCAACTAGAGTCTTCCTCTTGATCTTGGAGTTATCCCTTGGAATCTTCATTTGGGGTTCTCGTTGAGGTGAGAACTAATAGAGGATCCTTAATCTTTCCAAAATGAACTCTAGTTAGGTATCCATCTTATCTGAAGTTCAAATTCCATGAAAAAAAGTGATCTTACTGAAAAAAGCCCAGAAATTTGGACCCTAACCTCTACACTAAAATTTTCCAAGTGCAAATTTGACTAAGTGTCAAAACCAAAAGCTGAAGAACCCAAAATTTATGCCCTTTCGGAGGTTGAAAGGCTGAAAGGTCAAAATTTCTAGAGTGTCCAAGTGTGTAAAATTTCCCTTCTCAAAAATAGATGTCCGGGTTTATGAAATCATCTTGGGAATACCTCCAGATGAGTAGCTCATAGCCTCTGCACTATTTCATGCACTTCATCATAGTTGATTTCCTTATTCTTTACTTTTTTGATGTGTCATTCTTACTTCTCTCTGAAAATGGTCAATTTGGAAGCAAAGAACTTGATCTCTTCATCGTGCTTGAAAATCCTCAGCATGTCTTCCTTTGAATAAAATAGTTGGTGTAAGGCCTCCTTCATGCTAACACCTACCAGATTATCCTTGAATTGTTGTATCACTTCCTTAGCTTGGTGTAGGATTTGTCTATCTTGGTCCCGATATAGTTATAAGCCAATAGCTGTGAAGAAACCTTCTATTTCTCCTACCCATTCCTTGACTTTCTTCTGTTTTTCCAGTATGTATGCTAGACACTTTTTGTAAACCTTAATTGTTTTAGCTATGCCCTTAAGCTAGGTTTTGAAGTTGTCCAGCTCTTCGACCTTGTATACCTTTACCAAGATTTGGAAGCGTTGCTTCTTGTTTATCTTAAGGTCTTGGAGGGAAGATGATGTAGGAGCATCTTGGGTCCTTGACAATCCTTCTCAACTAAAAATATGTTTGCTTTTATTCTTTAGTTTGTTTGGATGCTACTCAGTGAAGTACTATGTTGCTCGGGATCTATCGCTTGGGTATGCTAGTTCTGAGTTGGTATCTATTGCTCTGGTTTCTATCTGTCAGTTCTGCTTGTTCCAAGTTTATTTTCTATCACTTGGGTTTTTCTTTTGTTTCTCGAGTATGCTTGGCTCAAGATGTGTTCTATTGCTCAGGGTGTTCTTTGCCCGAGTCACTCTGTTGCTCGGTCATCCTTTGCCTGAGTTGTTTATTTTGTAGTTGGATCTGGTGGCTGACTTCTACATTTAATTTTCATGACTTAATTAATGTGGGGTCTCTCTTTGGGATCTATGTGGGCCTAAATCTAGGTCTCACTTAGGGATTTGAGCACCAACCTCTTAGGTGGACTCTTGTATATATTTATTTCTATGTTCTTAGTTTAGGAGACAATTTTTTTAGAAGCAGGACTTTTGATATCTGATTTTAATAGAAGATTAAGTATTGAATTATCTGGAAGGAATTTTTGTGACCTTGCATGTATGAAGATCAATCTATAATTCATTGAATGTATATGGACCAAACCGGGAAGGCATTGTAGCCCAGTATGTATTGAGTTTGATCAATTAATCAAAAGGATCTGTATTCTTTCTTCTCTCACTGTGTTGTTTTTGTTTCCACATTGTATCTACAAGTTGTTTTGGTATTTGGGAGAGCCTTTTTCCCCTCTTACATGCCTCCTTGCATTAGGTGGCATCAGAGCATTGGTGAGATCTAAGTTTCTTCTTGTAAAACCTAACCTTAGTTGGTGATATTATTGTGGGGTAGAAGAATGTGATTTGACCTAAAATTGTAGAGGGATTCAAGATGGTTCATGGGAGAGGAAACACAGATCCAGGTCTAGCTGATATGATTAGACAGATAGTTGAAAGATTGGAAGTTGTTGAGACAACCCAGCGTAGAGGAAGACATCTTGAAGATGTTAGTGATGATGAATTGGAAGAGGTTCAAGGTGAAGTTTCACCTGCACCTGTGATGGATCAGGAAGAAGAAAGATTCCTGGGAGATTTGACAAGTTTGAAGTGCACACCTCAGTTTACTCCTAAGTATAGTGGAAAATTGGATTTTGATGAGTTGATAGATTGGATAACTGAGATGGAAAAGTACTTTGAATATGAGAATGTATCAGAGGACAAGAAGGTGAATATTGCAAGAACAAAGTTGAAAGGTCATGCATCCTTCTGGTGGGAACATATGTAATTGGATCAAACGAAGAAAGGTAAAGACAAAATCAAGGTATGGGATAAGATGGTAAACAAATTGAAAGGAAAGTTTCTACCTTGTGATTATCAGATTAACCTAGTTTGGAGAATGCAAAGTTTGAAGAAGAAAGATAGATCAATAAAAGACTACACTGAGGAATTCTATAGATTGGACATCAGATCTAGACATGTTGAGGATGAAGTGGAAAGAGTAGCAAGATACCTGAATGGATTGAGAATTTCCATACAAGATGAGATCAGCTTGGTCAAGATGGAAAGCATTGAGGAAACATATCAATTTTCCCTAAAAGATGAGGAGAAATTGAACAAAAGATATGAACAAAGACAAAGAGGCAAAGGTGGTAGATTTCCTAGAGGAAGAGGTAGATCTCATGGTGAAAATAGTAGATCTGAACTATACAAGTTGAATTTAGACACATCTCAAGACAAGGGAAAGACTGAATGGAAAGGTGGAAGTTCATATCGAGGAAGAGGCAATTACTCCCGAGGTAGTTATAATAGAAGAGGATTCCAAGTAACTTGTTACAATTATGGAGAGTAAGGACATAAATCCTTTAAATGTACACATGCAAGAAACAAGATTAATAGTAGTAGAAATGCTTTGGTGAAAGAAGAGTCACCAAATGAAGTTGAGAAGGAAGGAAATCTCATGATCGAAAGAATACTATAGAGTGAGAAAGATAAGCAAGATCATGTCAGGAAATGTTTGTTTAAGACCAGATGTAGAGTTGCAGACAAAGTTTGGAAGATGATTGTTGATAGTGGAAGCTCGGAGAATTTGGCATCTGAGGAAATTGTCACCAAGTTGCAGCTAGAGAGGATGAAGAATCCAAAGCCCTATTAGATCTCATGGATCAAGGATGAGCATACATCAATGGTGAGTGAACAATGTTTTGTGAATCTGAAAATTGGAAAGTATTATGATAAGGTGTTGTGTGATATTATGCCAATGGATTGTTGTCATATTTTTTTGGGTAGACCTTGGCAATATGATAGACATGCTATATATGATGGAAGATAAAATAGATATTCTATTTGGGTTGATAGTAAGAAGAAAATTTTGTTACCTTTGTTTGAAGAATCTATTGGTGAGATATGAACATCTGTGAAATTTTTTTTGATGGAAGGTAGATAGTTTGTTAAGGATTTGAAAAGAAATGATATTTGTTACCTAAAAAACTAAGAATAAAAAAGATGAAATTCCTGTAGAAGTTGAGAAGTTACTTACTGAGTACAAGGAAATAATTTTAGATAATGTACCTGATGGTTTACCACCAATGAGAGATATCAATCATTGTATAGATCTGATTCCTAGAGCTAGTTTACCAAACAAACTGCCA
This sequence comes from Thuja plicata, assembly GCA_018584345.1. Lineage (NCBI taxonomy): Eukaryota > Viridiplantae > Streptophyta > Pinopsida > Cupressales > Cupressaceae > Thuja > Thuja plicata. The sequence continues at coordinate 1,521,664 of MU224797.1, read as the reverse complement.
CATAGCTAAACATAGATCGAAAATGAAGAGCTTAACCGATAAGTTCATGAATTGTTGAACAAAGGTTTGATTTGAGAAAGTTTGAGTCCATGTGAAGTACCTATTTTTTTGTCGCCAAAGAAGAATGGAGAATGGAGAATGTGCACTGATTCAAGAGAAATTAATAAGATCACAGTGAAGTATAGATTTCCTATACCAAGAATGGATGACATAATGGATTGTTTGAGTGGAGAAAGATGTTTTACCAAAATTGATTTGAAAAGTGGATATCATTAGATCAGAATTAGAGAAGGTGATGAATGGAAGACTACTTTCAAGACAAAGGTAGGTTTGTATGAGTGGTTAGTTATGCCTTTTGGTTTAACTAATGCACCGAGTACATTTATGAGGTTAATGAATGAAGTTTTGAATAAATTATTGAATAAATGTGTGACTGTATACTTGGATGATATTCTAATATTCAGTAAGACTAGAGAAGAGCATTTGATGCATATAAGACAAGTGTTGCAGAGATTGAAAGAGGAAAAGTTGCTGATAAATCTGAAAAACTTTTCCTTCATGAAAGAAGAACTTGTGTATTTGGGTTTTGTAATTTTAGCTGATAGTCTAAAGATGGATCGTGGGAAGGTTTAAGCCATACTTAGTTGGCCTACACTTGATAATGTCAGTGAGGTAAGATCATTTCATGGATTGGAAATTTTTTACAGGAAGTTTATCAGAAATTTAAGTTCTATTTGTAATGCTATGACTGAGACAATGAGAGGAGACAAAAGAGAATTCAAATGGACACATGGAGCTGATAATAGTTTTGAGACTTTGAAGTTGAAGGTTGCTGAATTACCTGTGTTGGTATTACATGATTTCAATTAGGTATTTCAATTTGAATGAGATGCAAGTGGAAGTGCAAATGGAGTTGTGTTGACTCAAGAAGGTAAACTTGTTGTTTTCTTTAGTGAAAATTTGAATGATGCTAAAAGGAAATATTTTGTTTATGATCAAGATTTCTATGCTACTGTTCAAGCTATGAAGAAATTGAGACATTATTTGATGCCAAATAAATTTGTATTGTATATTTATCATAAGGCTTTGCAATATTTGGATAGTTAGAATAAGTTGAATCAGAGACATATGAAATGGGTAGAGTATTTGCATAGTTTCACATTTGTGATTAAGCATAAGAGTGGAGTTTCTAACCAAGTTGATGATACATTGAGTAGAAGAAGATCTTTGTTGACTGAAATGGGAATTGAAGTTCTTGGTTTTGATGACATGAAGATTTTGTAAGAAAGTGATCCTGATTTTTCTGAGCAGTGGAGAGTGTTTAGAGCACCTAATTAAAATCAATCAAGTAAGTATGAAGACTATTTCATTTAGGAAGATATGTTGTTCAAAGGTATTCTGTAGTGTATATTGAGAGGTTTAATGAGAACTAATTTAATAAAGGAGAAACATAGTAGTGGATTGGCAAGACATTTTGGTATTGATAAAACATTGAGTTTTCTTAAGGAAAGGTATTTTTGGCCTCAGATGTATAAGGATATTCATAAATTTGTGAAAAGTTGTAGAGTTTATCAAGTTGCAAAAGGAGTGAGTCAGAATACTGGTTTGTATACACCAATTATTTTTCTTGAGAAACCTTGGAGTGATATCAACATGGATTTGTTCTTGGCTTACCGAGGACAGGAAGAGGCAATGATTCCATATTGTTGTTGTTGATAGATTTTCTAAGATGACACTTTTCATACCATGTAGGATAACATCAGATGCAGTACACATAGTAGATATTTTCTTTAAATAGATTTTTAGATTGCATGGATTACCGAGGAGTATCATCTCTGACCAAGATAGTAAATTTGTAAGCTATTTTTGGAGAACACTCTGGAAGAATTTGGATACTGAGTTGAAGTATAGCTCTACATTTCACCCTCAGACTGATGGAAAAATAGAGGTTGTAAACCAAATTTTGGATAGCTTGTTGAGATGCCTAGTTGGAGACACACCAAGTAATTGGGATTTGATGTTGGCACAAGCAGAGTCTGCATACAACAGTTCAGTAAATAGAAGTACTAGAAAGACACCTTTTGAGATTGTTCATGGCACACAACCAAGAGGTATATCAGAATTGAGAGATATTGTTGGAGAAGAGAAAAGAAGTGTTGAAGTAGAAGAATTTTTTGATTTTATGAAGACATTGCATGAGGATGTAAAAAAAAGTTGGAGAAAAGTAATCATAAATACAAGGATAGTGTAGATGGATCAATAAAACATAAAACATTTGAAGTTGGTGATGTTGTAATGGTTCATTTGAAGAAAGTTAGATTTCCTATTAGAACATATGGAAAATTAAAGATGAAGAAATTTGGTCCTTGCAGAATATTGAGAAGATTTGACAGTGGAAATGCATATGAAGTGGAATTACCTGATGACATGGATATATCAACTATATTCAATATTTCAGACTTATATGAGTATCATGAACCTGATGAAGAAGTATCAGTACCGAGTGATTATCCTAAGAAGCAGATAGAAGAAGTTGAGAAGATTTTGAAACAAAGAGTTAGTAGAAGTACGGGAGGGAAGGAATACATTGAGTATCTGGTAAAGTAGAAGAACACATCGATTGAGGACTCATCTTGGATTTCTCAATCTAAGTTGGATTCATTTTAGGCTGGACCTGATATATGATTTTGAGAATCATTTATTTTAACCCTAGGTGTTTGATGGAGGAGCATCTTGGGTCCTTGGTAGTCCTGCTAAACCAAAAATATGTTTGATTTTGTTCTTTAGTTTGTTTGGAGGCTGCTCAGTGAAGAACTCTATTGCTTGGGCTCTGTCATTCGGGTATGCTTGTTCTAAGTTGGTCTCTGTTGCTCATGGTTTTTTTCTTCAGTATGCTTGTTTCAAGTTCATTTTCTATCACTCAGGTTTTTCTTTTGTTGCTCAGGTATGCTTGGCCCAAGTCATGTTATGTTGCTCGGGGTGTTCTTTTCCAGAGTCACTCTATTGCTCAGTCATCCTTTGCCCGAGTTATTTATTTTGGATTTAGATCTGGCGGCTAACTTCTACATTTATTTCCATGGCTTAATTAATGTGGGATATCTCTTTGGGATCTGTGTGAACCTAAATCTAGGTCTCACTTATGGATTTGAGTGCCAACCTCTTTGGTGGACCCTTGTATATATATTTTTTATGTTGTTAGTTTAGGAGGCAAGTTTTTAGAAGCAGGACTTTTGATGTCATATTATAATAGAAGATTGATTATTGAATTATCTGGAAGGCAGGTCATTGACCTTGCATGTATGAAGATCAATTTTTAATTCATTGAATGTATATGACCCAAACTGGGAAGGCCTTACAGCCTGACATGTATTGAGTTTGATCAATTAATCAAAAGAATCTCTATTTTTTCTTCTCCCACTGTGTTGTTTTTGTTTTTGCATTGTATCTGCAAGTTGTTTTGATAGTTGGGAGAGCCTTTGGCCCCTCTTACATCCCTCCTTGCACCAGCAACCTACCATTTGGTTACTTTAGAATCCAATCCTTCCTCACTCTCCATCAAATCAATCAACTTTGTGGTTTCAATTAGAATGACTTTGTAAGGCCTAAAAACTAGTCTATAACTCCTTCTTTGTACTGCTCAAAATCATTCTTCCAATCAGCACTTTCCTAAATGAAAGAAGGGGCACACCTACTAGTAAATCTAGAGTAGCTCTCTTTTCTAATACGGTCTTTAATTAGGCCTCTGGGAAACTTGGGTCAATGGGACCCACCATATTATTAATTAACTTCTTTAGAGCCTCATTTTTCTCTATCAATGAATTGATGGTCTCTTCATCCTTGCTCAAAAATCCTAGAGCATGCTTCAAACCTAGAGCCACCAATGTCTTACTTCCTTCCCTGGTTAGCTCCCCTAAGTCTACCTCTTCAAGTGTATAATCTTCAGGGGTCACTTGTGCTTGAGAGGTGCTAACAGAAGGAACTACTACCTATGCCTTCCAATGGCCCCTAGTGTCTTGGGTGACATGGGATATGGTCCTTCCTGGTATATTGGCCTCTAGCTAGTGGAAATCTTGCCTCAAGAATGCCATATTTGTATCTTCTCCTTCGTCCTCATCTGTGTAAGTTCTCTTCCTAGGCTGAATCTCTTTAGTAAACCAAGTAGGTTTACTAAATGCAGTAAATGGTGCATATGGGGCAATTTGGAGGATTGAAGCCAATTTTTGTGATCCGGGAGTCAACTCCTCCTCTACCCCTTTCCCATGTTCACCTTCTTCCCCACATTCCCCCTCATGAATTTCTTCTTCATGTATTTCTTCTTCTCCCTTATCTTCTTCTACTACAACATCTTGTTCATCTTTATCTCAGCCTTCATCCCCTAAGGAAATAATTAATACTTCTATATTAAAGCCAATCATGGCTGCCAGTGTGCTTTTGAAGGGAGACATGTCTTTTGTGCTTACTGACCCTTGGGGAGTCTAGATGAAGCAAGGCAAAGGGACCGGTGGGGGTGGAGTAGGCGTTGGCATTGTAGGTGGTGGAGTAGGAGTAGAAGGAGTCAGAATGGGGTGTGGGAGATGATAAGTTGAAGGAGGCAGAGTTGGCGTTTGAGTTGGGAGAGAAGGTGGTGAAGTAGGAATGGGAGGTGGGAGAGAGGTTGGTGGAATGGGAATGTGAGGTGGTAGAGTTTATATAGAGCTCTCTCCTACAACTTTACCTCTTTCTATACTCTAGGTAGTTGTAGCATCTTGGGTTTCAGGCCCTTGGCAAGTGCTAGAGTCCACTTCTATGATAGGAACATTTGGTGTGGGATTAGTGAATTGGGTCAGAGGTGGAGTAAGGATTACTTAGTGCTAGATGGGTTCCTATGTTCCAAACTTGATCCCTATCATTGAGTCCTGTGAGGCCTCACCCCGACCCATCATAGCTTAGCTGATACACTTATTTTGATACATTATGATTTGATATTTTGGAACATTGTATCTGATGGACTAGACATTATTATTATTATTTATTTCATGTGATGATTACTTCTGTATACTTTATCAATGATGTTTATGATGCTTTAGGTATACTCATGCATTATGATGATTATCTTAGTATTTTAAATTCAAATGGAAAAATATGTTATGATATTTTGATTATGTAATCGGTTATGGTTATCAGGTATAGAAAGGAGAAAAAGGTTATTAAGTGAAAATGTAGAATGTTTAGTCAATTAATTATGCAATTTGATTTA
>MU224797.1:1480138-1499170 GCA_018584345.1 Thuja plicata | reverse complement strand
TCGGTTGGGAGAGGTGACTATTTTCGAGGGGGATAGCTGGTTTCTTCAACTCATCATCTCTGGAGATTCGATCAAAATAAGGGTTTTCTCGGGCATTCTATACTTAGAAAATAAAAAAAAAAAGATCCTGCAGGGTTAGAAGAATTTCATCTAACTATAGTCATGCTGAAATGTCTGGAACATCAACAATACTCTGAAAGGCTAGACTAAATACCGAAGAAATACACAACCATCAGTTAGCATTTTATCAGTAGCGGAAATAAAGAAGGTCGTTAATCTACTTTAACATATCAGAGTGAAGGACATACAGAACATTAAAACATGAAATACCATTAACTCAGAAGCAGGGATGCTAACAACTTCATTGCCAAGAATTCTTCCTTCTTCATTAATATTTAGTCCAGCAGGCACTGGTGTGTAATACAATGGGTGCTCCAGGGAAGCATCTAACTATCAAGAACAGAACAATGGAGCATTGAGCTCTGCAACTTAAACTCAGGAATTACTTTTTCTACTTCTTATGGACAACAAAATCATCAATTTCACCGACCCTTGGAAATGGGCTGATTTTCCTATTTATACAACTCTTCTAACCCTAACCCTATTTTACACATTCCAATAAAATACAATATCCGGGGGCCGATACTACCTGCGCCACCCTACAAAAGACCTGGAGATGGAATAGGTCTGTCATGTCAGAAGAATAAGATAAGAATATACATCGGAAGAATCAATCTCGAGAAGAGAGCTGGAGAGGAGAAAGAAGAAAGTAGGTCCTTCAAGGACCAAGGCTACATCCCTCATAAATGGGAAATGCGGCACCCTGTCTTCAATGTGCCAGATGTACCCTTGAGTGGTGCCTCGAGAAGACCGCCCTGTCAGAGGACCAATCGCTGAACTGACGCCCCTTGATGTGGCCAACTACCTTCTGACAGTCTTTATTAACCACCTCTGAAAATGACCGGTCAGCCTCGGGGACCGGGACACAGATCACTTCAAAGAATACAAAATTTTGGATCCGGGACTCTAGGATCTGGGAACTTACGTCCCCAAAAGAATAAAGAATACTTAATGCTCAAGTTTCCCCAGTTCTCGGAGAACGCTCAAGGCTGCTTTTTATCGTTGAAGGCCTGAAGGAGGCAGAAAATGCCATCTTCATCTACTTTCCTCAGGCTGGCCCTTTTGTGCCTGGCTACATCAACTAGTTCCCCAAGGTCTGGAACATTATTTCTGAAGTCATCTACCATCCTCGTGGCGTCATGGCCTTTTAGCACCATTTCGGTCAGCTTTTCCATTTGGGCCCCATCCATCCCCTCCGGGGATTGATACCGAGATGCCATCATTTCATCAAAATTCCCCAAAACTGACTCTTCGGGGGTATAAGTATCTGTACTAAGGGGTCAACCCCGAAAGCTTTTATTACAAATGACTTATACAAACTGGAAGAATACTTCACTGTGTTTACCTTTTCCTGTAAGGACTCTACTAGTTGCTTGGTTACCTCCAATGTGAGGTCCAATCTGGAGTGCTGAGCCCTTACGAAATCAAATGATTCCTCACCCAGAATTCTAGATTCAAAAATTATATCTTCCCCCAGGGTGAGGAGCTCTTCGAGCTCTGCCTTCCATGCCTGGTAATTCTCAGCGTCACTCTCCCATTGCTCAATTAGCGCTTCTGCCTAGTGAATAACCTGCCGGACCATATATAGATCAGGGAGAGTGGACACCAGGAAACGCCGGGTGTTTCCTATCTGTAGAGTGACCCATTCGTCTACTACCTAGGCCTTCTTTCTCATTACTCGTAGGGAGTCTATGTCACTCTACGGTAATTCTTCTGATGTGGAGGTCTCTCGAGGGGTGGCATTGAGGGGTCGGGCCAACTCAGTAAGCAACCCCATAAGGTTTTCATTCTTCTCTTTCTCAGCTTTGAGCCTCTGGGCCTCCTTTTCATATCAGGCTTTGAATGCCCTTGTTGCCTCCTTAAGAAAGTCTACTTCACCTTGCTTTCCTCTTTTACCCAGGGATACCTCTACAACATTGTAGTCTGCGGGGTCAGCGGTTGCTTCATCAGCGTTAGGGGGAGGTGTTGCTACGATGGCAACTGTCTCTCTGCCCGACCCAGTTCACAGAGTATGAACGGTCTGGGCCTTCTTTGATTTTGGTGGGGCCTGAGCTAGGACCATCATTTTGGCCAGGGAAAGAGGGATCACCGGAGTGGATTGGGCTTTTCTTTTCCTATTTTCCACAAGCCATGGAGGTGGGAGAGGTGGCCTTTCTGCCAGAGTTTGTTCTTCAGATTCTCTCCCGGTGTCCGGTGGTGGCTACTCCTTTTCATCATATACCTCATCTGTTCCCCTCCCAGCCGGAACCTCTTCTGCAGCAATGTTATTTTCAATTTCTATCTCCTCAGCCTGGTCTCGGATGTCAATCGATGGCTCTAGACCCTGGTCGGCTTCCTCGGGAATTTCCTCTTCATGCTGCTCTTCTTCTTCTTCATCTGTTGGCAGTAGGGGAGGTATCGGGCTGAGATTCAGAGTTTTAGCCGCTGTGATTACCTGCCCGAAGGTTGCTCCTAGGAGTGGCCCTTGGAACATGGCGGCTGGGGTTACGGTTGATCCCGAAGGTCCGGGTCTGGGTTCCCTAGCAGATACCATCTGTTCACTTGGTGGTTGTTGGTCCACTCCCAGACCTTGCACTGCTTGAGCCCCAGAAACAATCTCTGGTTCTGGCCTCTTTTCTTCTGTCTGCTGCTCTTCTTTTTCTGCAGCTTTTTGTTCTAGGTCTTCTGGATCCACAACCTCTTGCTCTTCTTGTGGGACTTCTGTCCCTGCTTGTGTGTCGTCCCCCTACAAATTCCCAAATTCATCAGTTGCAAATAAGTCAAATTCCTCTTCCAGAGGGGGACTGGCTGGGACCCCTGCCTGTTCTTCTTTCTCCGGTTCCGGGGAACTAGAAGAAAGGATCTCTACTTCTTTTGGGAGGGATGCCTTTGGCCCTGGCTCTACCTTAGGCTGTTGGATATGCTTTCTCTTCCTCCGGGTGATTAAAGGTGGCCCTACATCAGCAATTACTGCTGCCTTCATGGGATCCACCCCCGTTGCCTTGACCATTAAGGCTGCCAGTGATGGGGAGGATGGAGGACGAATTGGTCCGGCCATGAGTGGGGGAGTGGTAAGCCTTGTTATTAACTACTCCCTCATTTGCTGAGAGGCTACCATAGATTTCTTAATCTTCTCTTGTATCGAGACTTCTTGCACCGAGGGGGTTGTAGCTATTCCCTTTCCTTTGTCTGCGCCTTGTGAAGAAGTCCCGGCCCCAGGGGTCAATCTTGGTACCGGTGGTGGAGTCACCTTAGGTGCCGGTCAGGGAGTTTGGTGCATACTCCCGGGGCACACCCTTTTAAAGTAGGCATGACTTCGCTCGACCACCTCCCGAGTGAAGTCCTCAATTGTGGGCCCCTCCTGGGCGGCCCAATCCATTACCGGTAATGCCATTTTATCGATCCCCTTTTCTTTGTACTGGGGATCTATGGTGGGGGCGGTGTCAGAGAAGCCTAGAAGGAACCTCTGGAGCTTCAGTTCCTGCATTAATCTGGCTGTCATTCTATCGTAGTGCCTACTCCAGACATCTACATCAACCTGGCAATCTGCCTAGAAGTCCTCCATGTGCGTTTGATGGGGCTCCGAAGCCTGGGGCATTGCCGCTGCTACTCGGCCATGCGGATCAAAATTTCTCCACGCTAGATAGAATTCCTACAAGTTATAACTTTTCAACTCGTTGTCTCCCTCCCTTGCGGTGGCCAAACTGCAGGTTTAGTTCCTGCAGGTGATTGGGAATGAGACGTTGGGGACCTTCTTGAGGGCAAAGAAGGTATGCAACTCCAGCATTTGTCTGCAATACTCCAGCAGCACGATCTTGTCCCCACAATGCTTGGGCAACAAGTAGGGCTTCTTGGAGAAGCTGGCGACCCTAATGTATGTATGCTGCTGGAATTGGATATAGTAGTGCCAATAACTACTAACTAATTTCATCGCCTCAGTAGATAGGCGGTATCCAGCATCCCGGGTGGGTGTAAGCAGGTGGTAATAAACGAATGCATCATTCACCCGGCAAAAAATGGGGAAGCTGGCATCCCATTGAATTTGTGGGAAATAGTCCCATGGTGCCTTTTGTCCCAGGGAAATCCCAAGTACTCCGTCAATGAGAAAGTCATTGGAATGGGGCCTCTGCTAGGCCAGGGCCCAGAATACATAAGAAGACATGTAGAACTTCTTCTTCTGGTTCAACTGCAGGAACTGAGAGTCAACATGATTGGAGCTTATTGTCGCCCAGTCAAAATTTTTTCCCTTAGTGGAGATGTCGAGGAGGAAATAGTACATCCACTTGGTGAACTCCTGGGCGGAGGGTTGCCCAAATACCCGGGCCAATGCTATCATCCCCATCTGGATGCTCTCCTTAAATTCAGAGTGGGGGATATCTATCTTCATTCTCTTTGGGTCCCTCTTTGGGGACTTGAGCTAGTGGGTATTCATATATACCCAGGCCGCATCCTCCAGTTGCGTAAACTGCTTCAAGGTGTCAGTCCTTGTGACTACCGTGGCCCTGTCAAATTGTGGGATACCCAGGCCTGCTTGGAAAGTGACTGGGTCGAGGGACACCAGTGGAGTGGGGTATCCGGTGGGTTCTACAACTATGAGCATAACGGCCCAGACAGAAGAGTTATAGTTGGCAGCCAGGGTTAGAACAAGCTCCAGAGACTACACAGAGCATGGAAAGCAAGTTGCTCAGAGAATTCTGGAAACCCCGACATTGATTGCGATTTTGTCTCCAGCCTGTCGTTGGATGTGCATCATCTTTACCAGGGCTTGCATTTCTGCCCAAGTCCCGACATTGGTGTCGGTCATCAGTTTTACCTTGGACTCAATCTTTGAGCCCACAATCTCATTATCTTGTACAAAATTCATGGTGAGGGGCAGCTTTGCTAGGGCCTTCTCCATTTTTGACTTTGCTGCTGCCCTGGTCTCTGTTGTGGTTGGTAGTTCCAGACTTCCAGGAGGAGATGATGCGGATGCTTCAGACATGTTTGGAAGATGAAGTTCGGACCTGCGAGACAAAGCGACCGTCAGAACATATTTATCAAAATAAAACAGTTACTCCAGGGTCCGAAGATCTTACCACCGCACCATTTTCTTTTCCTGAAAATTTAGTCTTACACAAAGGTATCCAAAAAGAAAAACACATCATGAACTTTAAGGATCTTTATTACACGTCTGGGTCCCAGGATTTTATCACACTTGGTAAGGACAACAAATGTGTGGTGGTAAAAAGGCCCGAAGCCCGGAGAAATGACCGTTAACAAGGAAGAATGTGAAGGTAAGTCCACGTGGGTACCACATGCGTTGGCATTAAATGGATGTGATGGCGATGATGGCGGAGCCAACTATTCGAATGCGCGAAAAGGGAAAGCCACTTGGCTAGAAGTAATTGCGCGTATGGGAAATAAATGAGGCTCTGACAGCCTTGATGGAGGAGAGAGAAAATTGCCTGTTTGAAACCGGCCGAGAGCCAAGTTTCAAACAGGTGGTTTTCTGCCTCGAAGCAAGCTTGGAAGTGAAAAAAAAAACCAGAAGCAAGGGCGACTCGACCAGCCTGTCGAGCTACCTTGAAGGATATACATAAGGCCGAGGGATATATATAGGGGATAGAAGGATATATATAGGGGTTTTCTATAGATATGCACATATATACATGAATATACACACGGGATGACTCCCACGGGAAAAATAGACAAGGCAGAAACAAAATATATACAACCATTTACACTATCTACGCAATTTACAGACTTTATAGACAAACAACCTCTGCTTAGAAGGCAGACAACCTTCTGGCAAAGCCGACCCACCAACGGGCGGCAAGACCCAAAAGCAAAAGAACAAACACGACAGAGAAACAAAGCAAAAATGAAAACAAAACTAGGCAAACCCAAGGAAAAACCAGAAAAGGGAAGCAAAACAGAGAGGAGGAAAGGTGAAACACCAACCTGAAAACACAGAAAGCGGAGGAAAGGAGAGATTACTGAAAGAACTTTGCAACAACTCAAGTCGTTAGGCTGCCAAGATCACCACCACAAAGCACTTGCGTATGTCTGAGAACAACAGAAGGTGTTAAGCTTTGATTATCACAAATTCTCTATAAATGCTCTGCTAATCGCTTTGAAAATTCTCTATTTTTCTCTAAGTGCTCGAAAGTTTTAATCGTGGTAAGTGTGAAAATGATAGGTAAGTCTATTTATATCCGCGGTAAAAAGTAATCCTCCTCCCTCCAGAGATTTTAGGCTAGGTGAAACCTCCAGGCTCTGGGCCCGGGGTTTCCTTACGATGATATTCCTAAGAACATCATAGTAAAGAATCCCGGAGTCCGGAATCCGGCTTCCCAACAAACGACAACCTCCGAGACCAAAATCCTGAAGGAGAAAACCAAACCAAGAAAACAACACACACCGGGGAAGAAAACCTCGGAGAAAGAAAGCAAAAGGAAAAGGAAGACAAGGAAAAGCCGCAACAAAAAGAAAAAGAAAGAAAAAAAGGGGGGACCCAACATTTTGCACACAAAATGTAGGGACGGGGATGCAGGGCATAACACATACCATGCAACTTTCTACACACTTTTTGACATCAGTTGGTATCTTTGGCCAGTAGTAGAATCCTCTCTCCAATTCCAGTGTCTTATCAACCCCAAAGTCACCTACTAAGCCCCCACAATATTTATCCTTCACAATCTTATCTTTGACTGATCCCTTAGGAATACATAATTGATTTCCCTTGAAGAGAAACCCTTCCTACAACATGAAATATGCAAAATCATTGTGATATCTATCTATCATCTCTTTGCATGCATGATAGGCTTTTTTTAAGTCCTCATCATCCTCATACATGTCCTTCATTGAATGCACTCCCATGTTCTCCAACCTTTCCTCCTGAATAGTTAAATTCCTTCTACCGAGAGCATCATCAACCTTGTTTTCTACTCCTTTCTTATGTTTTATGGTAAAGGTGTATGCTTGAAGGTATTCCACCTATTTCATATGCATATGGTTAAGTTTCTCTTATCTATTCAATAAAATTAAGGCATGGTTGTTAGTGTAGACAAAAAACTCCTTTGGAAACAAGTAATGCCTCCACTTCCTTAAAGACTATACCATTCCACACATTTCTAAATCATATGTAGAATATCTTTATTTTACTTCATTGATTTTTTCACTAAAGAAGGATACTGGCTTACCTTCTTGACTCAAGACCCCACCTATGGCCCTATTACTGGCCTCACACTTAATGGTAAGTACTTTATTGAAGTCTGGTAGGATCAATATAGGTTGTCCTACAAATTTTCTTTTCAAGAATTCAAATGACCTATATGTTTCTTGGGTCCATACAAATTGACATTTCCTACTCTCTTTGATTGTATCTATCATAGGAAAACCTACATTGTTAAAGACCCTAATGAACTTCCTATAAAAACTTGACAAATCATGGAAGCTCTTTACCTCACTTGCATTTCTTAGGGTTGGCCAATTCATTATTGCATCCACCTTGGATGGGTCCATCTGATGAACTACAACTGATTGTATGTTTGAAGTCATTTATTGATATTCAATCAAGTTGTAGATGTGATGATAAACATTATCAGTTAATTTATTGTCATTGATGTCAAATTATTTGAGTATTATTATGGTAGAAAACATTTGTTATTTATTGAAGATGAGGAACAAACAAAGTTTATGTGGTCATAAAATAATGAGTTTTGTATACACTGAGAGATAGTGAACACCGAGTAAAACATAGTGTATATCGAGCACAGTGATAACCGAGCTAGGGATTGCCAACACAACAAGGTATTGACCAAGAAATTTAATTCAAACTAAGGCCAACTATAATATTGAGCTATAAATTGATGATTTTGAGATAAAAAGATAAAGTTTTTTATTTTGATCAAACGGCTATGAAAATTCAATAAAGATCAGACGACAAAGATTGAAATGTGTTTTTAACACAACTGCGTAGGAAGGATCAAGCACACAAATGAATGACGGAGATTAAACAGAAAAATATGAAGGATGAAAATTAAATGAGACATGATGTCTATATAAGAGACAAGAGATTCATTTTGAATCATGTACACAACTAAAGTGCACATGCAAAGTTTATGCATGACTGATCAAACTGGTTAAAGACAAAACCAAGCATTTTTCTACAGACATCACCGAGAAAATAGAGGAAAGAGCATTACCGAGAAGAATAGAGTATGGTGAATTATATGAACTGAAGTGAACCAATTGATCAAAGGTATTATTTACTTAGCATGTATCTGAAAATATACAAAATAGAGTTGTATTTGAATCAGATCATTACCGTATCAATTTAACCATTGTTACAGATAAATCTCTTAATCGAGTAGGATAGTGAAAGTCTTTATGACATTCTAATGAATGTTGAGTGTTTTCTTGTTGAACCCATAGTGAATTCTTGGTCAAGAGAGAAATTTTAGTTTTAAATCCTCTAACCAGGTCATATTTAACAGTGTGCATGTAACCTTTAACAGGGTTGGCTCTTCACCAAGCTCACTTCAGAAGAGTGAAAATATTTTGGGTTATCGGTCCCAGGTGTTTTTTCCCTTAGCAGGGTTTCCATGTTAAAAATATATGTTTCAATGTTCTTGAATGATTGTGGATTTTTATTTTACTTTACACATTATTTTATTGACATTGATCGGTAATAACAGTATTTATTTACTAACATTCGATAAACAATATTGACTAAAGTTTCAGATCCAAAATACATTTTCACCAAGTTGTATTATATCTTTGAATTTTTTTTGATATAAATCTAGAGGAATTTGGGACTATAGGATAATTTGTGAGGAAAATGATTCTAATTGATTCACCCCCCCCCCTTCTCAGTTATTCTATCAATTGGTATCAGATCATACAGTGCTTAGAAGAAAGTTTTGAACGACTTAAGCTAAAGATCACAAGATGTATAAGAGAGACACACTGAAGCTAAACAAATATAGCTTCTTGACATGGAAAAGAAGAATGAGACTATAACTATCAGGAATTGGAGACAACATTGCATATTATCTTGATAATGAATTCATTCTACCTTCTGGACCTTTGATTGTTAATCAGATGAAAGAGAAACATGAACATAACCTTATAATGTTGGAGATTGCTTCTTCACTTACTAATGCAGAATTTGAGGAAATCAAGACTTGTGATGAGCCTCTCAAATGGCTATCTTTCTAAGTGCTTTCTATTTCTTTTCAAATAGTTTATTTGAAAAACAGATACATGGACTTATGGTTTTATATATATATTTTATATGTGTAAAGGCATAAAGTGGGAAAATGGATGATAGAAGAACATGGTATATTTTATTAAAAGTAATGGACAGAAATGAGATAATACAGTAATTATATATGCTAATGAATGATCATTTGCCTATGATTTTTTTTGGGGTAGTTTCCTTCCTATAGCCACATGCCTTGCAAGATTATTAATTAGATCTTAAGATTTTCTTCCTAATATTAATAATGTGAATATGTATGTATCGAAGGTTATGTGTGCATTAGTCATTTTGGAAGGATCAGTCATGGCATATTTAAAGATCAGTATAATGGTGCTAAAGAAGTCAAAACTAGTCGTTGCTACAAGATGCCTTCATGTTGAAGAAGTCAAGTAAGCGCTTGAGAAAGTTAAGGCATTGCTGCAATATCTTCGCATAAGGAACAAGTCAATAGAATTTTCTATTAAATGTAGCACGCAGATCTAGGACCCACAATGTACTATATTCTGGGAGGAATTATTCTTAATGACTGTCATTTTTGTTATAAGATATTATGTATCTATAACGATCCTCATTAATGGAGTGATCTTAGATTTAGGGAGTAGTTATAGTTTTCCTTTAAATAAGATGACTATTGTAACTCTTGGGAGTTATTTGATTTTTCTAAATAGAAGCTTTTGTAGCTGCAATATTGTTTATTTATCCAAGTGTATTTATTTTCCATGAATGAATAGAATGCACGGTTTGAGTTCAATCATTTTATCTTGATTTTGTTTCTATTCACTCATCCAAGGGGGCCCACTTGGTGAGTGAATTACTTTCTTAGAGTAGGAATCATTTCCATTCTTATGTAGGAGTGAAGTAGAACTCTATTGTTCCTGCAACCACTAGTAACAGAACTAGTAGATTGTTCCTGCAACATAGGTGGATAGAGTGATTCCTATCCATGATTACTTGTTTTCCTAGAGTAAACTCATTTACTTGTGTAAGCATAGATTTCCTAAAGCTCAACACATTTTAATTTCATAGGATTAGTCATGAGGATTAAGAGAGTTTGAAGCATATACTTTGTAGATGTCATTCCAAGTTTACATCCCTAGTCGATAATTAAATGAGACTGAATGATCTAATTAGCAACCATTTAAGGTGTCCAATCCTAAAATAAGCATTCCAATGCTATGGTTTTCTGAGACAATTTTTTAGCCAACCATTTTAGCATCGTTACCGGGGATGGTGTTAATTCAAACTTACCTTGGTGTTCATGTTCCTAGTTTTTATAATTTAGGATTGAGTTTTAAGTAATCCTTTTATGCACAGAAGGAGAGACCATCTTGGGAGATTCATTCCTCGCAATATCCAAGTTGAACCATTTGATATTTCTAATCTTGAACCTAAGGAACCCCAAGTTGAGAGTGAAGAAGAAGAAGAACCATTTGAAAATTCATTTTTTGATGCCCAAGGAGAGCTATCTTTTCCATCATCCTCTGAAGGATTGCTACATTTGAATGACCTTTTTGTTGAACTTGGGTATTAGGACAACCTATTTTCTCTTGTTATTTATTAGCCAAGGAAACTAGGTCCTCCTCCAAGGATGGCTTAGCCTACCTTTCCTTTCCCCATCCCTACTTAGCATGGTAATCATAATCTAAAAAACATACCTACCTCTGCACTTCCCAAATTTTATGGCCTTATCATTGAAGACCCTAAAACCTTCCTTTTTGAATTTGACATCCTCTATAGGATTTGTTGGTTCTTTTTATAATGTAATGATTAAACAACAACCTTTTCTCTTTATGACAGGATCTTATAGAGAAGCCAACTCCAACTATTTATCAATATAATGAAAAGGACCAACTGACAAGAAAGCATACCAAAATTCTACACTTTTGGTTTTACTAAACCAAGGGGGGATACCCCATTACACCTTCAGATATTATTTAAGATGTCAATCAAGCCAAAAATCTCACATAGGCTTAACATGTCCGGGAGATACTAGATAAATGGCTAATTATCCATTGAACATCAACCATAAGATAGAGCATGAGATGAATAGATCACAACAAACTTATAAAGATACAAGACTTATTGAAGTTTATGTTTGTCTTTGTAGAGACATAACCAAAATGTATACTAGAACTGCAACAATATAAGAACTACTAGCTTATGATCAGTGCCTTATCCATTGGGCTAAGCTCTCAAATAGATACAATATGTAGAAGTTAATTACTATCAAATATTCTAGGCCATAAATAAAATTATCCCACACCCATACTACTTGTGAAGTCCTATGGCATACTCAA
The DNA here is from genome assembly GCA_018584345.1 of Thuja plicata. Taxonomy (NCBI): domain Eukaryota; kingdom Viridiplantae; phylum Streptophyta; class Pinopsida; order Cupressales; family Cupressaceae; genus Thuja; species Thuja plicata. The sequence continues at coordinate 1,487,530 of MU224797.1, read as the reverse complement.
ATGAATCTATGCACTAATTAGAGCATCATTTAATTTGATCCTTGATCAAAACTCTAAAACAACTACATACACATAGATAATATCTATGATAATGAATTGGAAAATTCATAACTCATCAAATGACCACCATAGAAGAGATTGGAAAAAGGATCTTTGTATTAAGTATAGATAATCACACTTATGTTTACAAAATGAATCAAAGATAGCCACCTGAATAGAAAGTTACAGACCCTCCACTTTGTTTCTAATCTTGAAACTAGTCTAGTACAATTTTCTGCTATATTTCCCTGGCTGAAAACCTTACAAAATCCTTACAGTGTACAATTTTCTAGCCCCTTCCAATGATCTTGGGAATCCTTTTATAGAATAGGATTGCAACAAGCTACGAATCAATTGGAATGAGGACAAAATACATGACTCACATACAAGACAAAATGACAATTGAAACCATAACCACTTTGTTACAAGATTTTCTCAAGTCCTTTGTCTTATGACCACTTGGTTATTGCAACTGCTTTGAAGTTGTTTGGAATTTTCCATCTAGAGTTTTTGTTGTGGTCATTTTATGTATAATCTTCTAAATCTACCTATTCTGTCCAAAACTATTGGGAAGAAACTGCCATTTTTTGTTTCTATACCACATCATCTTCTCCTTGGTTAGCTGCATTGTACTTTTCCTTCCAAGAGTTCAACACCTCATCACTTGGCCAAGGGAAATTTATAACTTCATCCTTTTTTTTTCTTCATCTCATCCCAACTGACCTTTTCTTTCTCAACATCTTCTTTCTAGAATTCAAAAATTTATCAGGCCTTGCTAATGATTTCAACAGTTTTGGCAAACAAAAGTGTGCTTTCCAAGGTAATAACAATGTTGGTCCTTGTTGCCAATGCCTCATTCATTTGTCTCATCCATAAGAATTCCTTCTTTATCTCACCACTTTTCTTGAAAGTATTAGGAAATATCTCATAACAATCTTTTGAATATTCCCTCCTCAAAGTCTCTACCTTTCTCAAGATGATCCTTCTCTTTATATCCAATTCCACTAGAAATTTAAAACATTTATAAGTGTTGGTTAATACAATGTCAACGTTGTTCTCTTCTTTGGACATAGAATAGAATAACTTCAATTATGCCCTCTTTCCCTTCCATTTATTCATGATTAGGTCCCACTTATCTTTATCTGCATTGAACTCATCCATTATTCTAATAATTTCCTTTCCTTGCAAGTAAATGGCAGAAAGAATCAAATCCTGAGTACATTGCATAAGATTGGCATGTATCTTAATGGAAAAAATTTGTTGTACCCATGCCTTTTCTTCTTTGAATGTTGCACAATCTTCATCCTACTTTTTTCTTAATTGTTCTAATTTAGTCTTCTCAGCAATTAATCTTTCTCTTTCCAACTCCAAGTCTTCTTGTGTAGTAGGACTTGATGGCATAGTAGAAGGAGGATAAGTCACAATTGGACTAGATGTAGCAGGCTGATGTGGATCTTGTGTTATCATTCTTTGAGGAGAAAATTGAGCTACTTGTTTTCCCTCTAGGATAGCAATTTTCTTCTCTTTTTTAATAGATTTTATCCTTTCATAATTATAGGCCATTAGAATTGTCTCAAATTTAGTTCTTAGGATTTCAATCTCTTCCTCTTTCTTTTCATCCACTTTCATGTTGAATTTTGCAGATTCTAATGTGAGGCCAGCTACCTCTACCCATGAAGTGTCTATAAATATTTTTACAAACAGGCTTCCTGAATGTTGAGCATTATCATCTCCATCAATTTTCCTATTTTCATTCTTCTTTATCAACCACATCACCAATGTTGCATGGTCCTCACTAAACTTAACACCAGTTAACACTCCACTAGTGTGCATTGGTTTGGTCTCCTTCCTAACAACATAAAAAAATGGGATCAGCAATCCCATTCTACCAAAAGTAGAACTCCTTCTTTCTCAATCAATTCTCAGCCTTCTTCAGGAGTGATTTTGTCAAATTTTGGTATCATTTCCTGCTTCACCTCTATTTCAATTTCATCCTTATTTTTATCAGGCTGATCCTCTTGTTTTTGTTGACACTTTTCTTTGAATTCATTGATATGAATTCTCCACAAAAATTGCACAAATGCTCTAGCTTTAAAAAATTTATCATCTGATAGGAATTCATCACTAGCCTGCTTAGTGATGGGGTCAAATTCTTTTCTGGCAAACTCTACCACTACCAAATCCATTTCAGCATGTTTGGGAGCCTCTGGCATCCCCTCTTGCATCTCTTGAGATGTGAAAACCACATGCACCATATTTCCCATCTATATTAATTGTTCAGCAATTGCCTATTCATCTATATGCAAGGGAGATTAGGAAGGGGAATAGATAGCTTCTTGTTTTTGTCCCTCTTCTCCTATCTTTTTCCTTTTAGGAGATGGCAATGATTGTGTATCAGAATCCAAGGACCTTTTTACTCTTGAAGTAGCAGTTGCCTCTGTCCTAGGCAATATCATATTGTACCTCATTTTCTACTATAAAACATATCTCCCTGGTGGAACCATTCTTTCCTATGCAGTTCTACTCAAAATAGCCCTATCTTTTTTTGATTTTTTTCCATCACCTTTTCCTTCTTCTAGTTTAGGGATTGCATGATGTCTTCAAACATGTTCATCAAGGATTCTACCTTCTTTTCCTATGGCATGAATTCTTTCAAGGGATCATATCCTCTATCAAAGTGGTGAACAAAATCTAGTGTTTTCTTGTACACTAACCACTTTTCTTTTTTGATTTCTTGCTCTTGCAAGTCATACTCATTTCTAATTACATCCTCAATAAAATTGAACAGATGCTCTAAAGTTAAACATTTTTTTGTTTTCTGAACATCTCACTAATGAATCCTTCATTATCAAGACATCTTATCACTAACATTTTCATCTGATAAGGTTCCAAGTATTTATGCATTTGTATCCACCCCTCTTTAGTGATAATGAACTGATGTGCAATTGTGATGGTAGGGAAGATCCTACCTTTCATTTTTCCATTCAATGCTTCCTCTTTTATCCCACCCATTTGTATAAGTATTTCTGTAAGGCCTATCTTGAGTGGAACTCTATATGGGAGAACATTTTGGGTTCCTCTGAAACCATAAACCCTAATGACTGTTGAAATGGGATATAGACTGAAGTGACCCCAGTTGTGAACAATCTAAAAATCTTTAACATATTTCTTTGGTCTCAAAAGATTTAACATATCTTTGTGAATTCTTTGGTTATCTATGCACAATAGTGCTCTGAGCCTAGAGGAAAAACATCTATAAAATTTGATAAAACTGGCCTCTTTCCTATCCCAAGACAAATCTGTACTCCATAATTGAACCGACGTCTCTTCATCATCTTGAAATCTCATAAGTTTTATTTCTTGCTCCAAAATTATCAACATTTTTTCATAGGATCATGTGCATTAATATAGAGTACCATCCAAATGGCCTAACTATTTTTGCCTCTTTTATGCCTACTAAACCCTGGTGAATCAATTTAGAAACATGAGTAGAAAAATAAAAAATAACTGCCAAATGCGGATTGTAGAATTTGGAACATCGTGAACATGTAATGGATTGGCATCACTGTTTCTTCATATTATCCAAAGACATGACATAGGGAACTGTATATTCCTCTAGTATTTGTATTGAAATAGTCTAATTTGAAAGGTTCTGGTGTGTTGGGACCTACCACAATCAAAACTCCTATCTTGCTAAAGTATTCTAACAGAGGCCCGGTTCTGAGATAATCTCTCTGGGCTTTATACACTTCCTTGAAATGATCAATATCAATATTTTCTATTTGAATAGAGAGATCATTTCATTGAAACACCTCCCTTAACTCCTCATCTTTAATGTTGATTATGAAATTTCCATTTATATCTCTTAGAACCCTAGAGATACTGTCATAGTTTTTTGCAATTATCATCAATAAATCTATGTCCATGAACACCCCAGGGACTATCAATTTTCCCACATTATACTACCATGTGTTACTATTCAAGGTAGAAGCATTCCTCTGGCTAAAGAAAATTCTAAACAAAACTTAGACCATTTATGCAGGTTTTGGTATCTCTAGCCCATCTACCCCTCTCGTACAAACCCTGTCCAACTTTCAAATGAGGATTTGTGGGTACTAACAGTTTGAGTTTAGAGGCATCATTTGTAGATTCATTTAACTATTGTAAGAGATCATCATATACATTATTTTCCTTGTAATCAATTTTACCAATGAAATATCTTCTAGGAGCCATTTCTGAACTAGGATTTTTAGTTAATAGTATCAGATTTTATACAAAATTCACTTGCTTCTCAAAACTCAAACCCTATTGTAATTATGACTTACAATTCCCAAGAGTATGATCGTAGGATAACTTACACATTCTACAAATCACAATACAACAAGAAAATACTACAACTTTAGCTCTGCTTCAATCACCTCAATAGTTATGGCATTTGCGAACTCAAGTAGTACATCATATACACAATCCTATCAACTCTTTTAAATGAATTTCATCTGATGTGGCCACATGTTCTATCATCAATTTTCTATGTTTAAACTTTTGCAGCCCAATGGTTCACTGCAACCCTTTTAATGTTGAGAAAAAATTTAAATCATGATCATAGATCTTAGCAACATCTCATCTATCGTACGGCTGCCAGCAATTCCTGAAAACCACTATTCACTTTGGACACACATCAACACGACTTAATGGATTATAATTTAGATATCATGCATCTTCACTATAAGCCTTTTAGTGAACCGTTAGAGCTTCTTTAACTAGACCAGAGGTTACTTTACTAAACACTTTACTAACTATAGGTATAACTTTAGTGGGGAGGACACGTGTCGGCTAGACTTAATCTCTTATAGGCTATATCAACCCCATATTTTCTTTAAGTGATCAAGTGAGCCGTCAGATCTTCTTTAAGCTGCATCACCTTTAATCTTTCTTTACCATTGTGTTGGGCCTGCTGACTGCCACATGTTACTCAGAATTGATCGCTTATACGCTATATCTCGATCACTTTATCATCAAGTCTTTAAGTCAAGCATCAGATCAAACTTAACTTGTCTTCCTTTTAAATCCTTCTTTATGACTTCAACCAGACCCACAGGGATACGCATTGCAATGACTTAATTGCTTAAAGGATAGATCTTGCACATCTTTATTATCATCCATTACACTAGTCGTTAGATTGATCAACATTTTAATCTTCGTTCAACTTTATGAAAATAGGTCCCACTTCACGTAAAAGACATGCATCGGCATGACTTAATCGCTTGAAAGATAGATTACTCACATCTCTGGATTAAGCCATTACGCTGACTCTCCGATCAAAAAGTAACTGCATGTCCTTTATCTTAACATTAAACAAATGTTGGTTCGGCCAGAGACATGTGTCATCACTGCTTAATGACTTACTGAGTAGATCAACTACATATTTTTATTAATCCATTACATACATTGTTAGATCAAAAGGAATCTGACTGCACTTTATCAACCAACTTTAAACAAACCTTGGGCCCACCAAAAACATGTGGCTCTCAGACTTGATCGCTTAAAGGATGGATCTTGTGCATCTTTTCTATAAGCCTTTACGCTAGTTGTTAGATTAAAACATAGTAGCTCGATACATGAAAATTAAAGTGAAAAGTTTGCGGGTATACAGACTTAGGGAAGATTAGTGCACTAAAGAATTAGGAAACTTTATAACATGATCCCACTTAAAAATTAACACATGGGTTTATAGGACTTAAGTGACCAGATAAAGTAACATAAAATTAGAACCTGTCCCAGTACTTAGGGTTTTGTATCCACCATAGAAAATTTTGAAGACCTAGACAAGGGTTTTGGAAACACATAGACCCGGATTAAAATATTAAACACATGACTCCAAAGGATTTTGAAATTGTTTTTGCATAGACCTAACAGTGACTCTTTCTGGGGATGAATAACTCCTTTAGGTATTGCAAGAATTCAAAATCTAAGGGAAGTAGACCAACCAACGAAAAGAAACTAAGCTACTCACACAAAAGAAATAGGAACTACTCTGGGAATAGAAAGCAACTCACTGCAGAAACACACTATATACACAACCTATTGTTCATAGATTATTAGACTTCAAGAGAAGTATAACTTCAAGAATTGTCCATGAACTGGACATTCTAGAATATTTTTAGTAAGATTCTTAAATAAATAAGAATTCTACCCATACCTTTCATAGACAACATATGGTCGCAGCCATATTGGGTAAAACTTTCCATGTTTACCTTTATCTTCCAATCTGGCATTCCACATTAACACATAATCTCCCCAAAAAATTGCCTTAATATTGCCTTTTTATCATACAATTTTTTGTCTTGCAATTGAAGCTTAGCATTTGTCATAGTATCTTCTCTTCTAGTTTCATCCAATTCTACCAAATCATCAGTTCTCAACTGCATATCATTTTCAATATCATCATCATACAATTGGACAAACTTGTACATCTACATCAAGTTATTTTGAGGAAATCTTCCGTAAATTCCATATACTAAATCAAAAGGTGCACATCCTATGGCCCTTTTAGATGTCACCTTGTCTACCCAGATAGCCATTGTCACCTTTGAGTCCCATGCCTTCTTATTTGTATCCAGGACTCTTTTAATGATCTTAAGCATACTTTTATTTGGGGATTTTGCTTGACCATTTCCTTGTGGGTGGTAGGGTGCAGAGTAAGATGTCTGAATACCATATTCAGTACAAAAATTCATAATACTCATATATAAAACACATTGCATTGTCTGATATAATTTTTCTGGACCCCCAAACCTACTGATTATGTTTTTCAACAAGAAGTCTATTACTACTTTACTAGTTTCTCTTTTAGTGGGAATTGCTTCAACCCACTTAGTAAAGTAGTTTGTTGCTACAATTTGTTGGAGATTTGCCTTTGAGCTAGTGGTTGACTATATGTTTGTCATTGATGACTGTTAGGGATTTTTCTTGTATAAAACACAATGCTTGAAATGACTATTTGAACACCATGCCTTCTAATACTGATTCAGAGACAAGAAAAACCTAATTGCTAAGGACTGGATAAGGTCCTTCTTCATTTTCAAGCTCCACATATACTCAGGCAGGTTTTACCTCTTAAGATTGTTGTTTACATAGTATTTGTTGATGTGGACACTGATTTGTTATGTATCTTTATTGAACCAACTTATGAATTATCTTGCAAATAATCAAACATAACCAGATGCAAGATATAACCATACAAACCATAGTTATAAGCATAAAAACAATCAGTGATACAAGGATTCTCATCCTTCTTCCTTTTCTTTATAGGAGGGACAACCTAATGGATTCACTCTTCAAGGAATCAATAAT